>JACXGM010006287.1:5128-33287 GCA_016801145.1 Umbra pygmaea | reverse complement strand
GCTGTGTTTGGTGTAGCTGTGTTTGGTGTAGCTGTGTTTGGTGTAGCTGTGTTTGGTGTAGCTGTGTTTGGTGTAGCTGTGTTTGGTGTAGCTGTGTTTGGTGTAGCTGTGTTTGGTGTAGCTGTGTTTAGTGTACGGCGTACCTGGCAGATGGCCACCTCGTTCTCATCTAGGTTGTTCCTGAGCTGTAGCAGCTCTAGTTCTCTCTCCCTCAACTTATCCTCCAGGTCCCTGACCACAGCCTCATACGCCCCCTCCACGGGGGGTGGCGAGCGCCCACTCGACCCGTTGTCTGAAAGGGGCTGGCTACGCCCGCTCATAGACCCAGATCCCGTGCTCTTACTGGATGAGGAACGTCCGCTGTCCGAATTGGAGTGCCCGTGTACATTGGCGGGCACCGACTTTATGGGTTCCAGGTGACCACTGCCAGACAGGGTCTCTGTTGGCGCTGGGCCATAGGGGGGCAAGCTAGACAGGGAGGTACGGCCCGAGTCAGACATGGAGCCCCCTTGGCGCCCGCCGCTGTAGGAGTTCCGTTTCTCTGAGCAGGGCGACATGGGTTCCGTTTGGCCACTAGGCGACAGCAGGTTGAGGTTGTTCTGGCTGTCTGAGAGGCTGGCCCGGTCATGGCGAGGGGAGAGGTACTGCATGGAATTGCGGCTTTTGGGGATGACGGGTTTAAAGGCAGTGGGCCGGATGACCGTTTTCTCCATGTTCTGAGGGGTGAAAGGGGAGAAACCAGATAGACTGTAATAAAGTCAATGGAATTAGTCAATGGAAAAAGTCAATGTACATTTGGTGAATGGTATCTATTAGTTGTGTTACAGTAAGTGTCTTGATTACATTGAGTGACAAGGCAACGCTCACCTTCTCCAGCTTCCCAGACACAGGGACTAGTTTGGGCGGGGGTCCTCCCATGTTACTGTTCAGGCTCTCCAGCTGGCCCTCGTTAGCCACCTGCGTGCAAATCCTTGTTTGGGGGCTTCGATAAATCACATGGTTTTCATTCCAGTCCCCCACATAGTCCTGGGTCAAATAATAATCCTCATTGGTCCCAGTGTCCTGACTGGAACCAATCAAAGGTTTCCTTTTGCCTGGCGGAGTGACGCTTCTGACCAGAGTCTCCCGGGATGTGTCCGAGGAGGCCAGGCAGGAAGTGGCGCCCAACGCTGTTCTGTGGAGCCTGCTGGCGCCCGGCTCGGAGCCGACACCCAGGGGTTGGTAGTGGCACTCGAGGTGGGCGTGGCCGGGTCGGTGGGATATGAGGCTGCTGACGGAGCCCATGGCCTCCTGAGAGTTGATGGCAGAGGAGGTGGAGGGGAGGCTGGGGGGCGTGTGGGGGGCTGAGAGGCGGCGGCGGGGGGTGTGGTGTTGTTCAGCGGGGCCGGGCGGGGCCTGAACCAGGGCCATGATGGCTGCAGCTCAGTGGGACCCCCACACGATCTGGGGGCGGAAACAGACAGAGAGTCAGTCAAATGGACTTTCAGAAACAAAGCTGTAACAGGTTTACAGTAGAATACACAAATCGCCAGGAGATTGTTAGGGATGCTGAACCACACAGGATTGGGTTTCTGAGATCCAACCAGATTTTAAAATGTTCATCCAAGTTGCAAAACGGTCTACAGCACTGCAGTGCAGCAGGTAAAGTGGAACTGACGGAATTTTAACTATTTCAGACAATATTAATTATGTAAAGCATAAAATAGTTTTTAATGCTTGAAAACCAGCTTCCGGAGGTTTTGAAAACAGGTTATATTTGATTAAGGATTCTATAATGTTGAGTAAAAGACTTTTGCCAGAAAAATAAACGTATGTAAACGAAAATATTTTAAAGGGCAGCATGTTATTTGTCATGTATTTTAAAATATATTAATATTATTATGTTATTAAAATGCTGGTCATTTCTGAATTAATTGTTCAGTTCGAGGCCTAGTAACTGGGGATGCTTATACAGCGTTGCATTGTAACGTGGAGCGTCATGGAATCCTCATGTCAGGGCCAAGCCTGCAAGCTGAAATGTGATTGTTAGGTGGTGGAATGCTCTCCTCCAAACAGGTTGGTTCTGGCCAACGTCCTGGTTGAGTAAGTAGTAATGTGTCCAGAAGCAGAATGGCCAGACTTTGTCCTCACAAGTCACTAACGAAAACCACACACCCCAGAAATACCCACAACAACCCAGAAAACATGTAGTAGTCAAATTCCATAATGGCTGCTAGAGTACTGAATGAGGAGATTGTAAATGGGATATAATCAATCAGTAAGTTCTCTTGCTCTTTAAATACAATTTGAATAGAGTTAGAACATGGAAAATGTCAAAAAGAAAAACCCAACAAGGAAACTAAAATTCAGATTGCAGTATCTGCCTTCAAGTGGTCGTAGTTGTTCTTAGTGTCCATTTTGTTTAATTAGGCCTACAGCATTTTGACTTTGTAGGGCAGAGTAAAGATTGTTCAGACATGCTGAACTACGAATTTCTGGGAACATTCTGTGACTCTGGGAAAATCCTAAAGACTGCAACAACGATATGTCTACCTCCTATAATTAAACAGACATATGATAGACCTGATTACAAACAGGTGGACAGCCACACGGATGGAGCCAACCAAAACACGAAGACCACTGAAGTAGCATCAAAAGGGCCTCCAAGTGTTTTGTGTTAAGGGAGACAAACAAAAGCAGTCTCACTGAATGAGAAATGGCCTCCGACTGAAGGCCTATGATGGGTAACTAATCCAACGATGTCATCATCCTTAAAACTGGTTAAAAAATAACAACATTCAAACTATTTTTTTAACAAATTTTTCTCCCCTCCTAATTCTGTGATGTCTAACTCCCGATTATGGTCTTTTCTCATCACGGCAGATGCACAGCAGTTACAGGACGGCCCATGTCATCAGGCCAGCCTAATTCTTATCTCACTGCTCAAAACCAAAATCGTTTTGCTAACACACAAGTGGTTGAGACAACTGCATTCCCATGACTTACAACAGAATTGAGAACATTACCTACATTGTCTTTACGCCGCAACCCGTATTTGAATAATTGGCCACAACGACGCACTTGTAGTGTTACAGCGTAATTTAAACCACTGAGGGCCAAATGTTATTTCCCCATAATAGTACTATACTAAAACCTGCCTGCACACTCGCTCCCCCCAAAGTGACTTTGCCATACAGCAACACCAGTTTGTGAAATCATCTGTCTCTGGCTAAAGCATCTCGGGGTCAGAGGAGAACAATGGTAGACAGGACATGGTGCAAGATCAGGTCACGCTCTGTTTGCCAGCACTCAGCTGTGCATGTTAAATTCATCATCATCATCATTACAGTCAGCATGGCCGCTACAGTTTGAGTCCTGCAGAGCGGATGTCCCAGGGACAGGTGTATCCTGTTAGAGACAGTGGAGAGGCTGGGTCTTAGAAGCCCCAATACTGCACAAACACTGAAATGTCATTTATGTGAGGACTTACACACGCAGCGCCACAAACACACACACAGAGCAATAGAAACACACAGAGGCGTACACACAGGCTGGGCACGTCTCAACGCTTCATTAATAACAAGCAGACAGACTGGCCCCAAACAGGCACTACTGACTCTGCCCACTATGCCAACATGCCAAGATAAAGAGCCAGGCACCAAGGTGTAAATTATTGTCATTTTAATGAGCAGAGACGGGGTTGTCTCTAATTTTCTCTATTGGATCATTCCGGATGATATTAAGGACACAGCAGTCAACCTGCAAACGGTCATCCCTTTTTAATGCTTTAATCCTTTTATTTCTGGTTGCCATAGCATTAGGGGGCCATTTCTATGGGGTTGCAGAGGGAGGGGTCAAAGGGCAGGCCACTTAAGGAGACCCCAGTAGACAGAACAGACACAGTCAAACAGACCATAGCCCTGCTATTGCTCAAAGCAGCTACCAAGACAATTTCTGAAAAGATTAATTCAGTCTATACAAGATAGACACATTGTTTATATCTAATAAAAGGCCTAAGTATTCAGAAAACGTATGTCTATCTAGAAAAGATCTAGAAAGTATTCCGACATTTATGTCAGAGTATTCCTGACACTACCATACTTATACACAAGTAGGGTATCATTGACTACTAATGAACGGATACACAAGAAGATTATCACTGACTGATACAGAGGCACAGTATCCCTGAATACAACTGGACTGATACAGAGGCACAGTATCCCTAAATACAACTGGACTGATACAGAGGCACAGTATCCCTGAATACAACTGGACTGATACAGAGGCACAGTATCCCTGAATACAACTGGACTCATACAGAGGCACAGTATCCCTGAATACAACTGGACTGATACAGAGGCACAGTATCCCTGACTACAACTGGATTGATACACAAATAGAGTATTCCTGACTACAGTCATGGTCATAAGTTGAATATTGCACAAATACAAATTTTCACAAAGTTTGCTTCATCAGTGTTGATGGTGGGAATTTGCATATACTCCAGAATGTCATGAAGAGTGAATAGATGAATTGCAATGAATTGCAAAGTCACTCTTTGCCATGAAAATTAACTTAATCTCAAAAAACACTTCCACTGCATTTCAGCCCTGCCACAAAAGGACCAGCTGCCATCATGTCAGTGATTGTCTAGTTAACACCGGTGAGAGTCTTGAAGAGGACAACCCGGGAGATCATCATGCTGCTGGAGTTAGAATAACAGACTGGAAGCTTTAAAAGGAGGGTGGTATTTAAAATTATTGTTCTTCCTCTGTCTACCATGGTCACCTGCAAAGGAAACAAGTGGCGTCATCATGTCTTTGCACAAAAAAGTGTTCACAGGCAAGGATATTGCTGCTAGTAAGATGCTAAGAAGCAACAAAATCAACTATTTATCAGATCAAAAATAACTTTAAGGAGAGAGGTTCAATTGGTGTGAGCAAGCGTCAGGACCGTCTCCTAAAGTTGATTCAGCTTCGGGTTCGGGGCACCACCAGTGCAGAGCTTGCTCAGGAATGGCAGCAGGCAGGTGTGAGTGCATCTGCATACACAGTGAGGTGAAGACTTTTAGAGGAAGCCCTGGTGTCAAGAAGGGCAGCATAGAAGCTACTTCTCTCCAGAAAAATATCAGAGACAGACTGATATTCTGCAAAAGTTACAGGGATTGGACTGCTGAGGACTGGGGTAAAGTCATTTTCTCTGATGAATCCCCTTTCCGATTGTTTGGGCCATCTGGAAAACACCTTGTCCGGAGAAGACAAGGTGGGCGCTACCATCAGTCCTGTGTCATGCTAACACTAAAGCATCCTGAGACAATTCATGTGTGGGGTTGCTTCTAGGCCAAGGGAGTGGGCTAACTCACAATTTTGCCTAAGAACACAGCCATGAACAAAGAAAAGTACCAACACATACTCCGAGTACAGATTCTCCCAACCGTCCATGAACAGTTTGGTGACGACCAATGCCTTTTCCAGCATGATGGAGCACATTGCCAGAAGGCAAAAATTGATAACTAGTGGCTCGGGGATTAAAACATCTACATTTTTGGTCCATAACCAGGAAACTCCCCAGACCTTAAAGGTACAATATGTAGTTTTTGGCTGCTAGGGGTCTCTTAATCAAAACAATAACACTATTATGCCAGTAACACAAAATCAGACTTTTCAAAACAATAGCGCTCATTTTAATTAATTGCAATAATCATTGTTAATTCATTATAAAGCTAGTGAATTGTAACCAAATCTAAACAGAAACAAATATGTTGTAGACACAATTTCATTGAATATATTGTCAGTGTCTCATGAAAACCCTATTACATTTGAAAAACATTCACTAGTCTGTTTTACTCCCAAAAATAGACACTTACTACTACTGGACTGATATAGAGGCAGAGTATCACTGACTACTACTGGACTGACATAGAGGCAGAGTATCACTGACTACTACTGGATCGATACAAATGCATGTCATACATAGCATTTCACATATTTACTTAAAGGTCAATTCCAGTGCAAAACGAACCTACACATGGGGACCTAGTCTACCATACTCTGGGAAATTTTCATGCTAATCGAATGTGCCCAGTTTTAGTGCATATCTCAGAGAATGGTCGACTTGGTACCCATGAGTTATTAACGTTGAGGTTCATTTTGCGCCAAACTGTTCTAATGCAAAACCTGCCATTAGAACAGGAAAGGGGACAGCTCGTCATCTGTGGGGTTTAACCAATCACATCAACACAGCCCACCATGTCAGAGGCATGCAACATCACACAAACGTGCTTTCACACCAAGAGGTTGCAGTAAATCCCTCTTTGTTAGTTGACACACATACACAACACACACACACATGCACACACACGCACACGCACACACACAAACCCAACCAGCCAGAGTGGTTTTGGGTCTAAAAATACAGTGCACACGAGGGGAAGGGTCACGACCGCTAAACAGGACGGCTCTGTCTGAGTAGCTGGTTTGGTCGAGTGGTAGAAGCACTTCTGACGAAGAAAGTAAAGAAAGAAAATCAGAGTTCATGAGAAACTGGGAATAAACATTGTGGAAATCCCCTCCTCCCTCCAACCTAATCCCTCCTCCTTCCCCTGGAGACAAGTGTCCAACATTAAAATTAGACCATGGAGGAAAAGTGTGACATTGCTATTTTGGTCCAACAGACAACCTACCTTTTTCATAAAGGGCCCTGTTTCTTTGAGTTCAGGTTGGATGGTTGAAATTCTACATTGTTCAACTCTACAGCCTGTCATAGCACTTCAGCAGAGCAAGAGGTTGGTCTTATACGAAATGTCAGCCTCTCCCCTAGAGGCCTAACAAATTCAGACAGCATGGACAATGATGAGACCAGTTTGAGGCCTCTCTTCTCCAATGCACACAAACACACACACACAGATACGCACACACATATATACATTCCTGGAGAACTTCTATCTGCCTGCAATAGGCTTTGTTTTTGTTTCAGGGAGGGAGAGAGAGAGAGCACTCTCCCACGCTATGCTCATCTTTAATATGGAAAGGCTGTTACCTCATGTTGCTACAACGTTTTACATTTCTCTGGTCACTGGCATGACGACTCACAACACATTTGAGGTCAATTCTTCAGTAGACTGTATAAACAAAACAACTAAGTGCATTCAACTAATTTATGTGTGAGATTAAACACATTTCACTGAAGTAACTACAACTCGAAGAGGCATTTATGACAGCAGCAGGTGTCCAGGCTAACTACAAACCCTCATCCGTGACACTTTGTCAACAAGAGTTGTCTACAGTTTGTTGTGGAAACCCCAAACCCACCTGTTTCTGTTTACCATTAAACTTGTGTTTTTTCCTCTGGCCTCTTCACAAAAAACCCAACATTTCCTCTCACACCAGATTAAACAAAATAACCTGATTATATTGTAAAGTATTCATGAAAACATGATTATAATTTGAGGCTAGGCATGAGATATTACGAAAAAGAAACTAGAAAAAGCCTATGTTTATGACTTTCTGGCTGTGTGAACACATACCCCATGCTGACCACAGCATAGCTGCCTGCTATCGTCCTCTTCAAAGTCTCAGCTCCCAGATGAGTAGAATCCAATGTGTTCCAGTACTGCCTGCAGCTATGCGTCCGTCCCTCTACACTTTCCTGAGATAAACTTCTCTCGGAGTCCAAACGCGGCTCATCGCTCAGGCCAAGTGACACCAAAGTGAATGGACGCTCACACTCCCTCCTCTACCCCTCCTCCTCTCTCGCTCTCTCTCCCCCACACCAACTCCCTCTCTCCGCTCTTTTTTCTCTCCCAGCTCTAGATGTCTCTCCATTCGTCTCTCTTATTGCCTTTGGAGTGAACAGGCTCCACATGGCACAGTGTGCCTCGTTGCCTTTGTAAAGCCGTAAAAAGGGGATTGGAAGAAATGAGACAGAGAGAGGGGCCAGTCACAGGGGAATTTTGCCCTCCTCCACTCTGTCTAAAGTGGGATGGAAAGAATGTAACAGGGCCAGCTCACTGATATTGTATCATTTTTCCAAGTTTTATGGCTCTGTGGACATACTTTCCTAACCAATCGAATAACTTGCTGTATTGACGGGCACTCATGCGTGTATAACGTATTGCGTTCAACTAAATTTTTTATTTCCAAAGGAAAGTTCACCCACTTTTTCCACACGGCCCTAATTTCAGTCTGTACGTGTATGTCGTTGTGCCCTGGAACAGTTTGTTTTAATACATTATTTGCTACAGACATAAAAATTAACTGTCACAATAGAAACAATAAAACACATCAATCTCATTCCGGATAATATCTCTCTATACTATTTCAGTTTTTCACCCCACTGTACCATAAATCCATGTTTAAAAGATTATGTTAAAACTCAAAACACTACAATGGAATAACTATGGATTACGGATGAAATATGAATATGTGACAGCAGAATTATTGCAGAGACATCCTCCTGATGTGATAGTAATTGGCGTACAGGACAACTGGGCAACGAAAAGCTACAGAACCGTCAATCACACTTTGCTACATTCTGGACAGTGACATTCTATGAATCCAAACTCCCACTCACATCACAACTTTCAGTCACGATTTGTTTTCAGTCTGTTTTTACAGAAGAAAGTACTACATTCCAGACACACCATCAAGCTTGTGCCCTGAACTGCAAATGGTCCACCTGTCTACAATCAAAGTAAAAACAGTTTGAATCAGTTTTATGCTGTGACTTTAAAGTAGGGTAGCTCAAGATGTAGGCTACAGCCAATCTCTCTTCCTAAGGGCCAAAGTGGGTCACATGCTGCCCAGTGTCACTCCCCTGTCCTTCACAGGTGTTAACGAGGTCTGCGTTGAGGGAACCCAAAGTGAGGCTAAGTGCAGCATTGAACCCTCTGATTCATTCTACTGTATGTGGTTGTTTAAAACAACTTTAAAGACATCTGCAGAAGAGTGGAAACTCTGACACCCCCCTTGTGTGTACACATTGGGTGACCAACACAATTAATCACGGGCCTAGTGGCCCACCCATCCAGGCCCACCAGCATTCAGTCAGACAGCCCAAAGCAGCAAATCATCCCAGATCTCACTGCTACCACAATTACCATAGCAGCCTGTTTATGAGCCATTAGGGAGGTGGCGGAGAACACCTAACATGACACAGCCATTTTTAAGGGTCACTGCTTGTTTACACAGGCAGCATAGTATAAACCTAACATGACACAGCCATTTTTAAGGGTCACTGCTGGTTTACACAGGCAGCACAGTATAAACCACCCTATTCAACTCTGGCCCTCCAAGCCTGTTCCAAACCCTTATTTTCATTGCAGTCCGCTAATCGGGGATTTATTTAGACCTGTGTGCTCCAGCCCTCGTAGGGTAAGAGTTGAAAACTCAACCAGTCAATCAATCAATTATTTTTTTTAAAAGCCCTTTTTACAACAGCAGTAAAATGTGCTTTGAGAGATACTGGCCTAAAACCCCCAAGAGCAAGCAACAACAACTGATGCACAGTGGCTAGGTAAAAATCCCTAGTATATGGAACCTAGGAAGAAATCTAGAGAAATCCAATCCCAAAACAGAACCTAGAGGAACACCAAAGTATACCTTTGATTTTTTGGAGGACAGAACATCCACAGATATAAATTGACAAACGATAGATAGGATCTGAACCATGCCTGAACATGTCCATGTAGCTCCATATAGGTTTCCAATCTGTCTAGAAGAATGTTGTGGTCAATTGTATTCAAGCAGCACTAAGGTCAAGAAGCACAAGAACACAAGCACAGCCTCGGTCTGTGATGCGCAAATCCAACAAGAAAGCCTTTAGTCAGATCATGCACAGTGTGATTAAGTTCACCGATTATACTTTCGCGCTTGAACCCACACTCAATATGGACACAAGGAGTCACTTAAGGGCAACGTGGCAGGATAGATAATCTGATTTATCTAACCCAAATCCTGTGCAGTGCTATGCCAATTCATGCTGCCTCATGCAGGATCCTGGGGGAAAGTCAGACAACCCATAGTCAGGCTCGAACCAGAGTATTATGAGTCTTTAGGAATGCACTCATATTTTTTAGAGAAAGGGCAGATTCGAAATAGGCCGGTAGTTATTTAGCCTTTCTGGGTCAATTTTTGTTTTAAGTGGCTTCACTACAGAAAATTTTAGGGAGTTTCATACACACTCAGAAGCTAGGGAGCAATTTATTATTTTTAGCATTTGACAACTGGAATGCTTTGAGGCCTTTACTATTTTTGAGAAAGATTAAAGGGATACAGGATATTAGTAATCAAGTGTCCTTCCTTATCCAAGGTCCTGACTGTTCTGTGCAATCTCAGGACAGGTGAGTTTAGGAGAAATATGCTTCTTAAGGGATGATTCCGTGATTTGTTTTATAATAGTGATAACCTTTTTATAAAAAAGCTGACTAGAACCTCAAAAGAAACAAACCCAGTATTTTTTTGATCTGTAATTAATTAATTGGCTATGATTGCCTTTGAAGCAAGGGATCAAACACTTAGTCCCATTTTTAGGTGAGGGTCTTTTTTGTAATCAAATGTTTTTAATTTGTGACAGAAACTCAACATAGACCGAGGTACAGTCGCAGTCTCAATGGGAAAAACTGAACTCACTTCACGGGCTATGCTAGCTGCTGACTCCAATAAGCTAGCAGACTGGCTAATAGCCTGCAGCCTAGCCTAAAAGAAAAGCACCACTCTAGCTAGGTTTGAATCGTTAACTCTTCAGCAGGTTAGGCTTGACTCTTTTTGTGGGCAAGTCCCAAAAACAGAGCCAATTATCTACAAACTGTATCTCCTCTGACTGGCAGAACTGAGTTTGCTCTTGATGTCATCACTACCCCCAACTGGGAAAGTGGCCAGAGACAATTAACAATTCACCCTGTACTATATTGAAAACACATTATTAACAGATTATGTGATTTTTTGATTTTCAGTCATTTCAAATCTGATGACGGCAACACACTCCAAAAAATGTGGGACAGTCAACTTTTTACTACTATGTAACATCATATTTTCTTTTGATAACACCTATTAAGCATTTGGGCACTAAAGACACCAGTTGTTTACCTTTTTGTCTAAAAGAGGAACAGAAGACGGCGCTCAAATCGTTCCTTTTAAGAAGGACGTTTTTGCTGTTTTGCCGACCTGATACGGCAAGAGTTTAATCTACCAGTTAGCTACGCCATAGGGGCTTAGCAAAAAACCACTGGTGATAGGTCGTAGTGTTATCCAATTGCGTACAGTGAGATTTTCAAATGCATGCTTGGTGCCGCCCCTCGAGCTGGGTCATTTTCATTACTCGATGCCAGACCCTTATATCCTCCGGATTTGGGTCTGGATTTTTCCAGGCTAACAGTAGATTGCACGTGATTTGGAATGTAGATATGCATTCCTGCAGTTCCAATTCCAATATCACACTCCCTTAAAAACCTGAGACATTCTGGTGTGGACAAAACTACACAATTTAGATGGCTTTTATTGTCCCTTGTGCATTGACCATACCATATAAAGGAGCAAACCACATGTTGGTATTTTGAGTTTCTCTCTATAATTGTATTGTTTATATTTTTTACAGTATTGTTTGTGCATTACCAGTTAGGGGTACTGATACCAGTAATTTTGGAGCCCAGTGTACCATATATACACACCATAACATTATGACCACCTGTCTAATGTGTACAGTAGGTTCCCCTTTTGCCAAAAAAACAGCAGCCTCATACGCAACAAACTGCAATGCACTGTGTTCTGACACCAATCAGAACCAACATGAACTTTTTCAGCAAATTGAGCTACAGTAGCTCATCTGTTTGATCAGATCAGACGGGCCAGCCTTTGCTCCCCACGTGATTGAGCCTTGGCCTTTCATGACCCTACCATTTAATATTGTCTATATCCGCTTTCATTGAGAAATTCTAATGGTTAAACACTTCAAGTGTGAACTGTTTGCTTCACTACACAGTTCAAATCCCTCAGTCTGTACCTGGACAAAACAAAACATTTAATCTTATCTACACATTCCTTGTGGATCTTCTATATTTAAAGTTGATGCATGCACGGTACTGGTGCTCATCTATCAATGTGAGACCTGCTGTCCCAAGGCATCGTCTAGCTTTTGTCCTGTTATATATTTTTTTCAATATGAGAAGAAAGCTAGGCCATCCCTTCAGTATGGGGCCTGACATCACAGCAATAGGAATTCATTCCCCTTGGGAGATAAAACTGACTCAGACAACCTCTGAACCCACTCCCTTAGCTCCCTTTCTACAGCTCCAATCAGTTCCAAATTCAAACAAGTGTATATTTGTGTACATTCGGATATTTAAGACATAATCTGTAATCAAATTTGATCACAATAAAAAAATGTATGTGCACAACACGTGTTGATACAAAATGTATTGCGACACAACAACTAATAATAATAATAACAATAACAACAACAATACAGTGGCAAGAAATGTGAAATTACCAGAATTTCTGTATAATTTGGTAAAAAGGTTTTCTCTGATCTTCAAGTAAGTATGTTACTAGTTTAACTGATTAAACTAGTAACACACAATACATTTTCAGGCCTTTATTGAAGACACTGTGTAAACATTCACAGTACAGGGTGAACAAAGTATGTGAACTCCCGGATTTTATAACTCATTGACTATCCTTTGGCAGTAATAACCTCAACCAATAATTATCTCTAGTGCAGGGTACATCAAGTCCGGTCCTGGAGGGCCGAAACTCTTCTGATTTTTGTTCTCTCTTTCTAATAAGGGACTGGTTTATGCCTGGGAAAGCAGTTGATTGCAATTAACTTCTAGGTAAAATAAGAAATCTGAAGTGTTTCGGTCCTCCAGGACCAGAGTTGATGACCCCTGCTCTAGTGGATCAGACCTGCACAACAGTCAGGAGGAAGTACACATCATCTCAATCAGGTTGACTTGGCAAATCCAGAAGGTGTATTTTCTTATGTTGAAGCAATTATCTTGTTGATATACTTCTGTGCTTTGGGTCATTGTCCTGTTGCATTGGCAGACTGTTGGCCTTACATTCTCTTGCTAAATTCATTTTTCTATTGATGATAGCAAGCTCTCCACGACCTGAGGCAGCAAAGCAGCCCCAAACCATGATGGTACCTCTACCATACTTTACAGTAAGAATGAGGTTTTGATGCTGGTGTATTGCACTTTATTTTCCCACACACATTGTCGTGTGTTCCTTCCAAACAACTCAACTTTGGGTTCATTGGTCCGCAGAATATTTTGCCAGAATCATTATGGACCTTTTGCAAACTTCAGATGTGCAGCAGTTTTAACACCATTCTTGTTTAGTGTTTTACATATTGTAGATTCACCAACAGCGATGTTAGAATGTTCCAGAGATTTCTGTAAGCCCTTAGCTGACCCTCGAGGATTCTTCTTAACCTCATTGTGAATTTTGCAAGATGGCCACCCTTACTAAGGGAGGCAATAATGCTGAACATTTATAGATAATTGGTCTTACCATAGACTGATGAACATCAATCATTTTAAATACACTTTGTAACCCTTTCCAGCTTTACACATGTCAATAATTCTTAATCTCAGATCTTCTGAGATCTATTTTGTTTGAGGCATGGTTCAAATTTAGGGGAAGCCATTAGCCTAGGGGTTCACAAACATATTCCACCCTGTACTGTGAATGTTTAAACAATGTATTCAATATATACCAGACAAATACAATGAAGAGTATATAATTTTCAAAACTGGTGGGTAGGTGGATGAAACTGAAATACACCGGAGTACTGCCTGTCATCAGAATGCATCCCCTCCATAATGTTTTAGCATGGTAGTCATGGAGCCCAGCTGTTACTTCTATTAGACCTCTACACCAGTTCCAAAGGGTTTCTGTCGTGGCTCCATTAACCTCTCAGCCTTTTCTTTTGCTCCTGTACGTTAACGGAGTCAAAACACTATTAACCTAGCAGGAGCAAAAGAAACAGCTGAGACTTGTTCCAACATCCACTTTCAGCGAGAAATGGAAATAAGGTTGAAGAAGCCCGTATCGCTGAAAAGGTTGTCATTTGAGAGTCTATATTCAAAGTTGAGAAAAAAAATAAAAGGTATGGTATATGAAATAAGGACCAGCTGAAGTATAAAACAATACAATTCCAGCTAATTCACCTCACACCGGCACACTGTCTTCAGCTTCTGGAGGCCTGACGGAAGTAGGGTGAATGGATCTGCCACACATCCCAGGGACTCACTGCTGAGGCTGGGGTGCCAGTCCTCTGCTCTTAGACTACAGAAAGAACCAGAGAAAAATTCAGTTAGCACAACAAAGACATGAGGCCTTAGCTACAACTACAGTACACCAGTACAAAGCTGGAACACCTGAGTTGTCATAATTCAGTGTGTAGGGACATTACAATTACTGACACACTTGGTCAACTGATATTTGCCCTTAAGTAGACGATCATCATTTAGATAATTACTTTTTGTATTGGCTAATTAGGAGAGCCAATTTCTGACATTAAACTATGTGAGTCAAAAGTCTTCTTCGATTCCACTTTCTATACTATTTGTTGTTATGGCTACATTAATAGTTATAGAAAAAGTTATGACCAACATAGAATTTTCTATTTTTATTATATTCATACCATGGTAGACTTTTAACATACAACAGTACTGTGCCGATCAATCGATACATCCATAGCTACAATAACAATGAAAAAGGAGGAAGTAGCCTTTCTAAGAAAAACCTGAGTCATCATGCCAACATATAACAAGGTGGAACGCGGAAGGGTATTCAGAGAAATGCACTTAATGAATCTTAAGTTTCCCTCAAAATACATATTTGCTGAGAGGGAGCTTCTACTTTGACCTCACCGATATATTCATAAATCATCTGTAAAGCGCCTTTCTCCCCTCCTCTATACTTACTCCAAGAGCCAAAGTCAGGCTGAAACTCAAGACAGTCCGGCAAACAGAGGGGGAAATAAAGGGAAATAAAACCCTCTGGTTGCCATGGCAGCCTGCTGGTGAAGTGGATCAGACTACCACAAGCATTCCTTCCAGGAGCCTCTTGGAACGAGGCCCCTTTCTAATACCTAGATAATGCATCCTTCCTCATTTTTAACATGGGAAGAACCCTCGCTGGACAAAGCACTTGAGTGAAAGGAGCCATGTGTGACCACGGCGTTCTGGAAGACCTGTGTTCATTATAGGGCTCAACTCATACACTGTTTTAAACATATCTCTGACACGCTCCATAGCATGTTTATCTGACGTTCAGTGCCCTGCGCTTTAGTTGACATTACTAGGATAAAGGCCCCCACCACATTTTCAACACAGACTTGTTTTTCAATGTACAGTGTAGCCATGCTCCTTTCCAAGGCTAATTCAATTACACACACCGGACTGAGCCACTCTTAATTCAATTGGCTTTAGTGCATTCTGGTGTCGTATTTCTACATTCACACAAACACTACAGGGACAGTCAGTGTCTAAATATGTCAAACACGCAATAAAACCGCAGTACCTCAAATAACCTTTGTGTTAATGATAAATTATTATGAGCTATGGTGGAACTGAGGCTAAGATAACAAACGTTAGCTGACTGATTTTGAAAGGCCTTTACTGAAAATGAAATAATTTCTAAGTGAAACTTAATGTAATTATTTATAAAGCTATTTGTACATTAAAACAAAAAGTAAATCTTTTATTTCTACAAAAACTTTTTTCATGCAAGAACTGTATTGTTAATGTCTGGGAGCAGTGGGAGTGGGGCAGGATATGTCATTTCAAAATAATGCTGGTGACGTTTGGGTCTATGGGCTGTCTAAGTTATTATTCTGCAGTAAATTATACCATCTTGTGATGTCACCAGGAAACACGCAAAACTTGCTAATTAAAATGTCCTGTGAAGATTTTATTTTCAGTCAGCAATTTCATTCAGTCTTTTACAGATTTATATATAATTTCACCACAAGTACAGAAATATTGCAATGTATTCTCTAGGCCTTACTGACATTACCCTTAAGCCCGGCAGAGTAAATGTGTTGCAAACAGATGGAAGCCCTAAGAGCATTGACACACAGAGCAGCTTAATCCAATCTTTAAATTTAACGAAAGTGTTCTATAGATCTATTAGATATTCAGTTTGCAGGAGAGGCTACATTTTTATCAGTTGCTATGCCAACATCATAGAACCCTTTGAGATTGACAGTTGTCCCAAATGGACCATACTCAGGTGCACAGCTGTGCCACGCCTCCCAGCTTTCACTCTGGATTGATCGGCTGCAGTAATTCACCTTACTGCACCTCCAGCTGCCAGAGAGAGCTTAACCACAATGCAGAGAAGGAGAAAGGAAAAAGGAAAGAAAGAGAGAAAAGAGAATGAATTAAGGAAATGAGAGAAAGGAGAGGAAGAAGGGAAAAACAAATAAAACGAATTCAGCCTATTCACTATGACTGTCGACAGGAAGAACACGTGGTAACCAGTTTTATTTTGAGGTGTCAAACGGAGATATACGGGTACACATGCATGTGGGGAATTGATCCTAACCTGTACTGATATATTTACTTTAAAGTGTTTGCAAGGCCTTTAAAATATTATGCTATTGCAAAATGGTGCTTAAGCGTGATTTAGTGGCTTTGTTTCCACAAAGAATCTGCATTATTTCTCCCATTCTAATCTCTTTTCCAACCCCTGCTGGCTGCCTCATAGAAAGCATGGATGAAACACTGCGCTTCAGCTACATGCAGAAACCAGAAGATGATTAGTGTTTCTGTATGAAAAGTGAATGAGACAAGCTTGGTCAAGCCATAAATATATCAATGTATCTTAGTGAGTAAACCCTATAAAACAATTACGGAGCATTTGGGTTCTGGTCCTAACTGGCCGTCAGGGGAATCAGACCACCTAAAAGAGACATGAGAGACCCTAAATGCAACAGATGCTGCAGTAACTAGAGTACTGCAGTTCAAAAATAATTAATAATTCAAAAACCAAGTTATAATACTCTGGTTTGGTGTCTGGGCACAAATTGTACAAAGAGCATCAGGGTGTATCTGGATGGCTGGAGGCGAGAGCTGAGAAAAGACATCTAAATATGGAATATGAAATCATACCATTCTAGGTCAAGGGTTTACACTGTGCAGTTGATGAAATGTTTTGGGGCAAACCACAAATTACTTACACTCACCGGCCACTTCATTAGGTACAACAGGCTGGACACCTTTTTGTCGTGAGAACTGCCTTAGTTCATTTGGGCATAGATTCAACAAGGTGCTGGAAACATTCCTCAGTGGTTTGTCCATATTCATATTATTGCATCAGACAGTTGCTGCAGATTTGTCGACTGCACATCCATGATGCGAATCTCCCATTCCACCACATCCCAATGTTGCTCGATTGGATTAAAATCTGGTGACTGTGGAGGCCATTTGAATACAGTTAACTCATTGTCATGTTCAAGAAACCAGTTTGAGATTATGTGAGCTTTGTTACATGGCACGTTATCCTGCTGGAAGTAGCCATTAGAAGATGGGAACACTGTGGTCATAAAGGGATGGACATGTCAGAAACAATATTCAGGTAGGTTGTGGTATTTAAACAATGCTCAATTGGTACCAAAGTGTGCCAAGAAAATAACCCCCACACCACCACCAGTCTGAACCACTTATTCAAGCTAGGATGGAGCTATGCTTTCATCTTGTTTACATCAGATTCTGACCATACCGTCTGAACGTTGCAGCATAGATTGAGACTCATCAGACGAGGAAAAGTGTTTCCAATCTTCAATTGTCTACATTTGGTGGGCCATTGCAAACTCTAATCTCAGTTTCCTGTTCATAGCTGACAGGACTGGCACCCGGTGTGGTCTGCTGCTTTCGCCCATCTGATTCAAAGTTTGATGTATTGTGCAGAGATGTTCAGAGATGTTCTTCTGCAAACAGTGGTTGCAACAAGTGTTTTTTTGAGTTACTGGTGCCTTTCTATTGGGCTAGAACCATCCTGGCCATTCTCCTCAGACCTCTGCCATCAAAAGGCATTTTCGGCCAGAGAAATTCTACTCATTGGATATTTTCTTTTTTTGGCCCATTCTCTGTAAACCCTAGCGATAGTTGTGCGGGAAAATCACAGTAAATCAGTACTTTCTCAAAGACTCAAACCAGCCTGTCTGGTACCAACAAACATGCCATGTTCAAAGTCATTTAAATCTCCTATCTTTCTCATTCTGCTGCTTGGTTTGAACTTCAGCAGATTGTATTGACCATGTCCTCCTCCTTAAATGCAATATATATATATTTAAATATAATGAATTAATTAATGAATGATGTGCTGCCTGCCTTGTGATTGGCTGATTAGATATTTGCAATAATGAGCAGTTGAACAGGTTTACCTAATGAAGTGGGAGAGTGTTAATTTTGTGTGTTTGAACGACATGACAATGCTTCCTCTAAAAAGACAGTGAAAAAAATGAATAAAAAACAGATGTGTTGATTGACAACTTGCAATAAAGAAGAATGGAGAGATTGAAAAAGGGAGCATAGGGATTAAACTGCTCTGTATGCAAGAGCAGGCAGAGGTTAAATTGATACCATTTTAGCTTTTATTATGGATGCACTGATGTCTACATTTTGATTCAAAGTTACATTTAGCACAAATTATTCTGTGTGGGGAGGGTTAACATATTACATGATAGGAGGTAGTGGTCAGCCATGACCTCGGAGCACATACACGTCCCTCACACTCCCCACATGAGCATGTTGTTGTACAAACGCATGCCAAGGAGCTGGCTGGCGAGGCGAATACAAAGAGATCTGGGATTAGGCTAAAGGTTTCAGACCAAACACTGGAGGAACCACACCCCGACCACAGGCCACAACTGGGAATAAGTTGGACCATGATTGGAATATATTGTAAAACACCCTTGTTTCTTCCTGTTAAACAGATCTAGATCAGGTTACCACACCCAAAAGGCCAACCTTAACAATTAGGATTTACAAAATAAACTCGGAACCTGCAGTTGGTGGCAAATTTTACCAGCACCAAACAAAAAGTTACTGCAATGTTGTGAGATGCATTTTGACGAGTTGTATTTTGTCTAGTTGTGCTTATTTGGGAAGTCACATCTCAACACTAGAGGGTAGTCTCTCACAATATGAGTGCTGAATAAGGTCACAGGCCAACAGGAGAACTGGGTGAAGGGTGAATTCCAAGCTTCACATAGGTTTGGGTATTTTTCCAAGTTTTTCTCCCCCCTTAATTTGTCTTCTTGTCTCATTGGCAGTAGGTGCGGGATGGTTGAAAACCGATCACTTGCTTTCTCCAAGCATGTGCCACCAAGCCCTACCGTTTATCTCAGAAGTTCTCCCAAATTACGTTCTCAAGAAATTATTTTGAAAACATGAATTATGTATATGCCAACATATTTAGAGTGTTTTTACGTTTGAGCTGCATAATTTGTTATTAGGCTATATCACAGGGCTAGCATCCGGCAAAGTGAAGCAAATGCGGAAGTGCCTTAAACCTGCATTTTATCTGAATTCCAGGTGTGGTTGCAAAAGAGGTCGGTTTCTGTAGAAGTCTATGAGAAAGTAAACATTTTCATAATGAGTTTATGGTCTCAATCGCTAGTTTGAAGTCTTGTGCAATACAGAATTATATTTATTTTTCTAATTATGGTCTTGAATTAAAATCGGCAACAAAGCAAGGGGTGTTTTAGTGAGTGGCTATGATGTGATTGATATTGCCAGTGAATGTCTGTAACGTAACGTAGAGCATAAGCAGCGTTGCAAACTCTCAGCTAACGTCACATTCAGATACCGCCTCTCGTCTAAAATCGTCACATCCGTAACCATGATGGCTGCGCCTGTAATGGCAAACTGCTCAAATCAGATCTTCACAAACCAATGGGTGACGTCACATGTCCAGTACTATATATGGTCTATGGGCTATATTCATCCTCCTATTATGTTACACCTGCATGTTTCATTTTGCCGGTTCATGCGAGAACATTCCACACATTCCATAGCAATCCAAATTATATTCTAACATTCACGGTTAAGGTTAGCCATGTGGTTACTAAATTCAGATTATGGTTAGGGTCAACATTACAAAAAATATATATAATGTGCAACACCTCCACATCACGCTGGAATGGAGAACAAAACACACACAAATCTTCCATCTGGATTTGAACTCGCAAACTCCAGGATTAAAGTCACAGATTTATATGCCCATCCACCATCCCAAACCTCCACCCCACCAAAAACTAAGGTAAAACTACGCTATTTACATGCTACGTCATGATCTTCATATGTTCATATTTTATTGAATTGTTTTTTTTTCTTCACATATTTCACATATTTCTGTTTTTGTAAAAGTTTCCTCAGAACGTAATTCAAAGAGATTTTGGGCTGTGAATCAGAAGCCTTAAGTCGGTACATATGTGGGCGGTTTACAAATCTGCCTGTATATAATTTTGAACATTTGCTTTAGGACTGATTATCAACTATGTTAGCTATACAATACTGCCCTACAAAGGCTAACCGCAGTTACTACGAAAAAGTGACACGTAAAAAATGGCTTTAAAGTTCTTGTAACTGGCCAGCCAAATGAATAAGTGATATTGCACAAATTGTACATGTATTCATGATGTAATTGTAATTGTTAGGGCAGAATAGTAATATTGAATTCTCATTTCTGATTCATCTATCTCAAATACTCAAAAGCCAGGTCTACCTGGGAGGGATAGACATGCAGTCTTTACTTGTTAAACCAACAAGCCAAATTGTGTAAAGAAGTTCCACAAGCTAAAATATACACCTGCCAGCTCTCAATGAATACATTTATGTTTCTGGAGCTGCGGAAAACCTGATGTGGTGAGTGATTAACAATGCATCTGGTCCATGTTTCACTGAAGATTCAACAGCACATACCAGTTACATACCAGTTACATACCAGTTACATACCAGTTACATACCAGTTCAGACGGCAGAAAAATCATGATTGATCGGGTATCAATCAAAATGGAGGATATGGGAGTTCATGAACATTTCAAACTAGATAGGACAGCAAACAGAAATGTTATCTCAAGCCGGCAAGGGAAAACAATGTTATGTTTTTTGTTCCTGAATAGAACAGTTGCCTAAAATGTTTATAACAACATGGATAAGTGTCTGTTGAATGCCAAGAAAAACATTATCTTTTAATCAAATCGACTCACCGTGTATAACTAGAAGTAGATGCCTATTTTAGAGTTAGGATAAAGTTAGGGTGACTTGTATCAATTGAAGAGGGCAGTATACAAACCTGAGACTAACATGTTTCTGAACTTCTGCTTCCTCTCAGCTTTCATTAGGTATTAGAAATAATTAATCAATCTTTTTGCCCTCAGAACATGCTTGAGTAAGAAAAACGTATGTGCGATTCAACAGGCATTATGATGAAAAATCAACAAATATGTATACATTGCTAGTTAGATTTTTTGCAGTTGTATACAGCAATTTGTTTTGTCAAATTTGGTAATTACAGTGCATCTGGAAAGTATTTAAAGCGAAAATGGATTAAATTCATTATTACCCTCAAAATTCTGCAAACAATACCACATAATGACAATGTGAAATAAGTGTGTTTGAAATCTTAGCAAAATTATAAAAAATAAAAAATGAGAAAAAGCACATTTTTACAGCCCCTGCTTAATACTTTGTTGAAGCACCTTTGGCAGCAATTACAGCCTCAAGTTTTTTATACATTTGCTAAGAGCACACTTCTTTAACATTGGGGTATTGTTTGTAGAATTTTGAGGAAAATAATTAATTTAATCTATTTCAGAATAAGGGCGTAACATAACAAAATGTGGAAAAAGTGAAGCGCTGTGAATACTTTCAGAATGCACTGCATTACTGGCAGGTTTGCTATTTTACTATTGTTTCCTGGTATGTAGGCAAACTTTACTATGGCCAAAATTCTGGATGGTCAGCTTGCTGTTATGGAGACATATGAATGAATGTAACTACAAAACAACAATGCAAATAAAGCTATATACAGTTACTGTGGTTACAGGGCAAGTCTTTATTGTGTTCGCTACAGTTGTCTAATTAGCAAGGAAGGCTAGGATTACCATTGCCAGGCAGCATGGAACATCCTCCATTATCACCAAATTCACCTACAAAACATCAGCGTTTATGTCATACCTACTGTAGCTACTAGCCATCATATCAAGGAAATTGATAATATGAGTATGATATATGAATATGAACAATTCTAAAAGTTGTCTCTGACAGTGGCAATGCCCACCCTATAGACACTTCATAACAAATATATCTGACATCCTATATAAAAAAAAGAAAGTTTACATGAGAAGGAAGAAATGTATTGTATGTTTCTTTGGGGGATCATTTACAAACATTCCAACAAAACCTCAGAAATTTTCCTTGCCCTTAAAACATGTAGAGGAAAATCCCAGTTTATGGTGGCTAATGGGGCGAGGGAATATCGTCAGAACCAAGGAATGTTTTCTAAATTGCACAAATACTTCCAAACCATAACATATGCTTAGAATACTATACTTGTAGAACTAGAAAGTCCAGTACATTAGGAACATTCCATTTTAGTCATTTAGCTGATGCTCTTATCCAGAGGGACTTACTTAGCTTAAGGTAAAGTGCCTTGCACAAGGACACAATGACATTTGGCACAGTCGGGAATTGAACCGGCAACCTTTCAACTACCAGTCTGACTCCCTAACCACTGAACCATCTGTGCCCCTATGAGATCATTGCACATTCCAAACTAAGCGTCATGTGAAGTGTACAGTATGACTGCCCCTCTTAGTGAATAAAAAGTAATTAGACGAATACTGAGAGGTAGTCAACCACTCAAGCACACTGTCTATCCATCCGCCCACCCATCCCCCACCCCACGCTAGGACAATGAAGCTTTGTTTGTGCATATGAGTGTGATCCAGGTCTGTGTTTACAAGTGGGGAACCAAGTCCTGACAAAGATATTAAAACACACTACAGAAAATTTTAATTTCCAATATATCAATTGGATTTAGATTAAACCTAACAATTGGCTGCAGTGTTTGAACTGGGATTAATTTAGGAATTACCTAATTACCAGAGGGTTTAGGGTTAGGCATTAGGGCCAGTTTAGGTTTTGGCATGAAGTTAGTGGGCATAGAATTTAATTTATTGCTGGGATAGCCCCTTGAGATGTAGCATCTCATTTGAGGGGGTCCTATAGGCGTAGTTTCAAAATAAAATACATACAAAACATCATTACATAGCAAACATACACAGCAAATACGCAGATACAAACAGCTCGCTAACCTTTTCCCACCCTGTCCCCAGTCCTCAACTATTGTACAGGAAAAATTGGATGCAATAAGATAATAAATAAATTATATTAGCCTAAAGAGCATTTCAAGCATCCTGTTATCTGATTGTTTGCCAGTTTTAGAAGCACAAATAAACTGAAGGTAATAGTACACACAAATTATGCATAAACAGGTTGTTTTAAGATGAGAACATAAAGATATCCTGAAGTACCATAAAGACGTCATAGATCTAAAAAAAGAAAATAATACTTTTTTTAAAAAGGACGGTTATTCCAACCAGATGGAATGACATCTTTGTAGCTTTGTATTGAAATGACACACGCCCAACTTTTTAGAAAAATCTGGGTACAATAAAAAGAGATGTTGCATATGAAGATCTACATGGAACCAAAAGCTCTGTCAATTACGAGGGACAATTAAAATAAACACATTTGAAGATAATCTGAAACCAGTGAAATGTCATTCTAGATTTAGGCTGCAACTCATTTAGTGATTCATACATAAAACAATGGTGTGTTCTATATAGACACCTCAAAACAATCCTAAATAGAGAATTGTATACAACATTAAGGGGCTTAATACGAGTGTGGTAGTAATCAACTGAAATAATATAATTTTTCTGACTTGAAATGTAAAATAGTTAATTGAGCAATAAACTCAGACATCCATATGTTATTTTTATAATAGCAAAGTGAGAAGCTTATAGGACTGATCTGGGTCACGCCAATGTCCACGATATTTAAATGAATCAACTTTCTCAAAGGGTGACAAATCATCAAAATGAATATGCAAATAAGAGGGATATAAATGACTGTCTTGTACCAAACATCTTGCTGCTGGACTTCTTATTCAATAAGAGTCTGTTTGCATATGAAGCCAGTTTTGAGCCAAGTTATAGTAAAAATAATAATAATTTCTGGATTTGTAATGTATTAGAGTTAGAAGTATAAATAACATTGTCATCATCATGTAGATGAACAAAACACTGAGCATATCTGAGGTAAGTAATAAAAAAAATTGAAAAAAGAAGTGGTCCTAATACAGAACCTTGCAGAACACCCTTTTCAACAATTAAATAGTCAGACTGAGAACCCTGAAAGACAACACACTGACATCTACTATGATGATAAACACTAAGCCATAGGACAGCATTTTGATTTAAACCTATAGAAGAGCTTATCAAGGAGGAGGTAGTGATAAACCATATCAAAAGCCTTGGAAAGATCAATAGAAATTGTACTTTCAGATTGATTTTTATCAAAGGATTAGAACAAATCATTAGATTAGATTAGAAATTAAGAACAGCTGTGGTAGTATAAAAAATTGGTCTAAATCCTGATTGGAATGGAGATAAAATATTGAAAAGTACTGTGATAATTGATTAAAAATAAGTTTCTCAAAAATGTTAGAAATAATACAAATAATAGAAATTGGTTGATAATTATTCACATCAGAAGGGTAAGTCACTTTTGAAAAGGCACATTTCAGGCACATTTCCATATAAAAAGGAATTTGACACGTAGACTGATTTAAATAAATCAGCAAGTAGATACATTAATACATGAGCAGTAAGTTTACAAATTTGGTTTCCAGACCATCAGGACCAGAATTACAGACAGCGTTCTTTTAACTCACAGATAGCATTAAAAAAAATCAACAGCAGGCAACATTTTTCTAAACGAAAATGATCTGTTAGAGCAGTACAGTTTGAGGAAACAGATGTATTATAGTAGTTAAAATGTTGGGAACCACAGATAGAAGAGAAATTCTAAGTAAAAACGTGAAATCCATAAAGGATCAGAAATAATGTAATTATTCATTTGTATCTGGTTTAGGGATGCTCATTTCGGGTAATTTTCCTGACCGACAACCGGAACTCGTTAACCGATTATTAACCGTTAACTGATAAGATTATAAGATTCAATTGGCTTTAAATAAAAAAATTAGATTGACGGGTGTCTGTAACCCATTAAATATACAAACATTTTTTTTTTCACGGATTTGTTTTAATGTCTAAACAGCATACAGAACAGATCAACAACAGCTGCCGGGTGCACCAGCTTTGTGTACAAGTTTACTCGGATGCAAAGTCCACACTAAATGATACGATGAAACTAGTTCGTTTCATAAAGCTGTGTCGACGTTTGGTTTCACTTTCATTTTCACACACGTAAAGTCCACACCAACCAAAATATTGTCGCAGAAAATTCATTGCAGACGTTTTAACTTTCTGTTTTCAATCAAAGGATAGCCTCTATGCAGTGTTTACCGAGTTGTCAAATTATAGAATGAAAACACTCTGTGACAATCTGGAACAAGGATGTTGCTTACAGGAGGCCTATTGCAAATAAGGGCTATATTTCATTAACACAAAACAAAACGTTGATAACGCTTGCTATGCGTTATGTTACTAACTACAATAACTGCCGAGCGCTCCCATTTTATTTAAATTACCATTACGGTCCTCTCCGAAAATAAAATGCTTGTTGTCAATCACTGTGTGTTGTTTTTAAGGTAACCTTATTTTGTCGGCTATAATGTATCAGGAGCATGATTAATTATAGCCAATAAAATAATATATGCTTCCCAATACGATAGCGTTATACGTCTCTGTACATGAAAAAATGAAAGCGCAAGTTAATATCACAGTCACCATAAATGTCCAAGGGTTGTCATTTTAAATGAAGAACACCTTGCAGATGCAAAACAGACAGCCGGTATATTTCGCTCCTCATTACCTATATCTCCCCACCTTTCAGAACGAAGCGCCAGGCTCTGGTTGCGCGTGTGAACGCGCCACGTGATTTAACTAATATAGGCTATATATACGTAAAAAATAAATACTTCTTAACCGTTTAACTGATAGTATTAATTGGTCAAACGTTTTATTTTCGGTTAACGGTTAAACGGTCAATATGAGCATCCCTAATCTGGTTTACAAAGCTTTTGTTAGTTTTAATGAAAACATGGTTTAGTTGATTCCAAAACTGTCTAGGCTTCTAAATCTTAAGTTCTAAAACAGACTTGATTAGTCAAACCAAACTCTGTGCTACGTGAGTGAGCTGAACTGTAAGCAAATTGTGTTTTCGCATTGCTGGCTGTAAGTCTTTCTCGTTGATCTGCATGAATGACCGCAAAAGTCACAGTTCAGCTCTTGTAGCACAGAGTTTGTGGTTTGACTAATCGAGTCTGTTTCCGAACGGTAATGTATTTTAAACTATATTGCAAATTAACTTAAATCAGCTCTACACAGTAAAGGTATCAATTCTAGTAGCCATGTTTCAGAAATAATGATGATATTGGATATGTAGAAAGTAACTCAGGCTATAAGGAGATAGATTTTAGAAACAACGCTCCAAATATTAAAATGAATTACCTTTAAACCTTTAAATGTATCAATTGTAGCTATGAAATTAGGTAAGCAGAAGAAAGGATATGGGATTGGGGAGGAGGAGCAGCGAACAAGACAAACACAGACAAATAAACACCATACAAACTGTATACACACACACATAACAATGAAAAACATGAAAAAGTAAGCGGCATATTAACTTAAATATTTATTCCAGTTCAAGTAAAATAGATTGGCAAACAGAATGGATTAGCAAAATAATGATTATTTTGCTAAACCATTTTGTTTGTTAATCTATTTTAATAATAAAATTAATTGTATAGATTATAATCAGATGAGAATATACAGGTCCTTCTCAAGAAATTAGCATATTGTGATAAAGTTCATTATTTTCCATAATGTAATGATAAAAATAAAACTTTCATATATTTTAGATTCATTGCACACCAACTGATTCATACAAGAAACAATGGTGTGTTCTATATAGACACCTCAAAACAATCCTAAATAAAGAATTGTATACAACATTAAGGGGCTTAATATGAGTGTGGTAGTAATCAACTGAAATAATATAATTTTTCTGACTTGAAATGTAAAATAGTTAATAATAACATGGCCTTTTGACAACTGACAATTTAGCAATAAACTCAGACATCCATATGTTATTTTTATAATAGCAAAATGAGAAGCTTATAGGACAGCTCTGGGTCACGCCAATGTCTACGATATTTAAATGGATCAACTTTCTCAAAGGGTGACCAATCATCAAAATTATTTTCCATAATGTAATGATAAAAATTAAACTTTCATATATTTTAGATTCATTGCACACCAACTGAAATATTTCAGGTCATTTATTGTTTTAATACTGATGGTTTTGCCATACAGCTCATGAAAACCCAAAATTCCTATCTCAAAGAATTAGCATATTTCATCTGACCAATAAAAGAAGTGTTTGTAATACAAAAAAAAGAAAAAGTCAACCTTCAAATAATTACGTTCAGTTATGCACTCAATACTTGGTCGGGAATCCTTTTGCAGAAATGACTGCTTCAATGCGGCATGGCATGGAGGCAATCAGCCTGTGGCACTGCTGAGGTGTGATGGAGGCCCAGGATGCTTCGATAGCGGCCTTAAGCTCATCCAGAGTGTTGGGTCTTGCGTCTCTCAACTTCCTCTTCACAATATTCCACAGATTCTCTATGGGGTTCAGGTCAGGAGAGTTGGCAGGCCTATTGAGCACAGTAATACCATGGTCAGTAAACCATTTACCAGTGGTTTTGGCACTGTGAACAGGTGCCAGGTTGTGCTGAAAAATGAAATCTTCATCTCCATGAAGCTTTTCAGCAGATGGAAGCATGAAATGCTCCAAAATCTCCTGATAGCTAGCTGCATTGACCCTGCCCTTGATAAAACACAGTGGACCAACACCAGCAGCTGACATGGCACCCCAGACCATCACTGACTGTGGGTACTTGACACTGGACTTCAG
>JACXGM010006286.1:23256-33358 GCA_016801145.1 Umbra pygmaea | reverse complement strand
TTAGAAAAACAATAGGGTTCCACAGCTCCGCTGGAGCTGTGAACCGCGTTGCTTCGCAACGACGGTTCCCAGCCCCTTCGGGCTTGGACCCCTAATAAGAAACCTTAGAAAAACAATAGGGTTCCACAGCTCCGCTGGAGCTGTGAACCGCGTTGCTTTGCAACGACGGTTCCCAGCCCCTTCGGGCTTGGACCCCTAAAAATACAGTAATGTGCAACACGTTTGCACCATGCTGGAATGGAGAAAAACAACACAAAAAACTTCCATCTGGATTTGAACTCACAAAATTTTGAATAAAAGTCTGGAAGATGTGGCATTTTAAAAGCAGCGTCTTAACGGTAGGCTACAGAGAAAGTGTGATATTTTTACGTCCGTTTCGGAGCATCAGAGGGAAAATATTTCAGTCGACACTTTAAGTGGAACCGGAATGAGGAACCAAAATTTGCGTTCTAATCCGGTCCGATTTCTACCGGTTGCGTAGGAACCGGAACCAGGTTTCGGTACTCAACTCTGTTTATATCATGGGAATATCTATTTTTCTGAACACTTTCCTCTTTCCATAACTCTGGTACAGTACATGTTTCCCAGAACTGTTGGGTCTCTCTTTAGGTGCTTTTAGCAAACTGTAATCTTACCTTTCTGTTCTTCAGGTTAATCAGTGGTTTACATCTCGTAGTGTACCCTCTGTAGACCTGCTGGTGCAGTCATTACATGTTTTGACCTGTTGGGCTTTTGTCATAGGATGTATTCTCCAGTCATCCATTACAGTCGTTTTCCTCGGTCTACCGGGTGTTTTTGCACAATTTAGTTCACCGTTTTTCTTTTGTTTTTTTAGTTAATGATGAACCAAACTGTTGACTTGGGCATGCCTCAGGTTTTTGCAATGTTCCTGATTGATTGATTATAATTTCTGAGCCTTTTGACTGCCAGCTTCATTTTCATCAAAGATGGCTGCTGTACACCCAGAGTGGATACCCAGAGTACGGTGATGTCGATCAGTCATTGCATGCAAATGATATGTGACCAAATATTGACAATTATTACTTTATTTTACATAGTCAAATGTACAATGTTTTTGGTGCCCTTAAATGGTAGGACCATGTACAAAAGATGCTGTCATTTTTTAAGGATTCATCCGATCTGTATGAATATACCCTCACATTAAAACTGACAGTCTGCACTTCAACCTCATAATCATTGTATCCTTTCAAACACAAAGTGCTAGCGTACAGAACCAAAATAACAAAACCATTGTTACTGTCCAATGAATTATGGTTCTCACTGTATGTCAAATCACATTGTGGTAATGAAAGTGCTTTTTCCTTCACTCCCTACATGTTGTTGTCGAATGACACTGTACCACTTATCAACTAATATGGCCGGCGGAATGAATGCTAAGTTTAAAAATACTGTACATTGTATTTTTATTGTTGACCCTAGCATGGAGGACAATTGTTTGTGGAGTCGTGTAACTATGACTACTCAGTCAAGTAATTTTAGAATGATGCTTTCAGACAGTGAAAAACGTATTTAACAAATGAATATTCCCTAAAACCTTACCTTTTCATTATATTAAACGTTTAGCAGACATTCTTATCCAGAGCAACATACAGTAAGTACGGAGACATTCCCTGGAGCAATTTTAGGGTTGCCCCAATATCATACTCTAATTTATACCATAACAAATTGGTTATTCTAATTACCTACATAAAACTAATAAATTTATTTTGCTGGTTGGCATTAGGATATTCATAGAGCTCAATTAAATGCTTTTTTGTTTGATCCATTTTTGTGTTGAAATAAAATCACTCCGTATGTTTGAGCCCAAAATATAAATGTGGTTTGTGTTGTTTAGATTTTGTATGAGCTTTTCCTCAGTTACATAAAGAGTGTCAATATGTCTTAAGTTGACTTCATAAACATGACATATATGTGACATTTATGATTTAAAATCTGCATCCTGGGTTGAATTTTATTAGAGGAGCAGGTCAGCAATGTAATAAACTACTTTTTGATTAAAATGTTGATTTTAAAGCAGTAGTAAATTATTGAGTTTGGCAAATTGAAGCAATTCCATTAAATTAATCTCAGTAATTAGTTTGGCTTAGAATCTTGATCAGGCCAGATAATACAATGCATGTATGTCAACAATACAAAGTGCCACTTTGATATGGGAGGATTTCTTTCTGGCTGCTTTATGAGAGTCAGTTGCAGGGTCACAGATGAGGTTGAAAGTGCCCAGGGTCTGTTGATTTACACTCTAGGCTTTGAAAACACATGAGGAATTCTCTCTCTTCATCGTTGCCTCTGTGATGTCTGGCCTCTGTGGTTTTCCCTGCGAGGCAATCCATCAGCTCATTTTTTTGGCAAAAAAATATAGGAGAAGAGATTTCCCCTTTGCTTACGGTCGTTTAAAATGGTTTATGATTGAACATGAGAACAGAATGATTTATTTATCATCAATAAAACGTTTTGAAAAATGTACATTTTCTGATCACATGTAATACCACTGTCTACATTAAGTTCACATGTTCTTGTCTGTATATTTCTGCCTTTAAATAGGGGTTCATAAAAAGGAATACAATACAAATTTTATAAATGTCATTAGTAACATTTTCTATGAAGTACATTTTATTATGCTTTATAACATCATTAATAATGCATTATAATACTAACGATAAGTATCCATAATAACATAAGTTGTTGTAATTCAATGCATAAATCTCTATTTGGCTTCATTACTTATAATGACTTATAAGGCTATACTTATATGCAATGTATAATGTATTATAATCATACAGATTTATTAACACAGATCATTATGGTTATAATACACTTTGCAGTAGTGAGTGTACAGCTTGTATAACAATGTAAACTTGCTGTCCCCTATCACGCCCACTCAGGCAGGAGCCACAGATTTAATGTCAGACACTGGCACGATACAACAACCCAATTCACATGAACACAGCAGACAATTAAAAGCACAATTACCCGAACTTTAACATACAAAAGCCAGTCATACTGAAAGCGTCTTTGCGAGGTATTCTCTCTAGTGATTCTGCTAAGCATTTTTCCTGTATATTAGATTACCTGTGTATGACCATAGTGCCTGTCGTGTATTACGTTCTCTGGATTCTGTCTTTGTACCTCAATGTTATCTCAATGTTTTGTGAGAAATATTGTACTTTGTACATTAAATACCTGAATTCATAGAAAGAAATAATAAGATGGAAAAAGCAAGCATGTTGTCCAACATATAAGTTATTATGGATCCTTCAGTGTTATAATGCATTACGAATGTTGTTATAAAACATAATGAAGTGTATGTCAACGAAAGTGTACAGTAGGGTTGAAAGTGTTACCAAAGTATTTTCCCAGAAAGCAATTATTGGATGATAGTCAGTGTTTTGAGCTGACTATCCTCTGACTGGATTTTCTGGCTTTCCCCGGACCTCCAGAACAAGGCAGTACTGCCTGGGATTTTGGTAAAATACACAGAATCATGTACCTTGCCACATTGCTCTCCAGTGACTCCTTATCTGCCGATTGGGCACCTGTAAAATGAAATCACTGAAGTATAGTTGGTGAGTGTAATCATCCCGTACATGATCTGATTAAAGGCTTCCGTCTTGAATGAGCAATGCAAAAAGAATAAGCGGCTCAGTGACATGTGGTTGGATGAACCATGTGCGACCCCTCGCCATACTGTGTCAGTCCAAGGAGTTGCGGAGCTGCTGACAAGGCAGAGGCAGTTGGGAATTGAGATGGCTGAAAAATGAGGGAAATTACAAAAAAAGAAAGCTATTGTTGGAAACTCGAACGGTTTGGATTTTCGAGAAACTGCAATGTGATTGCGCTGCAGCGGTGTGTGATGCAAAGTGTCCCAAAAATGGCCTTATTTCCAGTGGTTCTCAAACATTTGGTTACTGTACCATCAGGTAGTAATACGCTGGCAGAAATGGTTTTCTCAACTATTTTCTTCATTCACCTGCAACTAAACAACTCTTTAGACAAAGTTGCATTCAGAAAGCCACACCCAAAGCAAAAATATAGAAAGTAATGATTCTCTATGGCAACAGTATTTCAAACAACCACTCATTACAACCAAGATAAGCAGAAGAGCATCTCTGAACGCACAACATGTTGAACCTTGAAGCAGATGGGCTACAGCAGCAGAAGACCACACCGGGTGTGTCAGCTAAGAACAGAAAACTGAGGCTACAATTTCAACTGGGCAGCAAAACTTGTTACAATAGAAAATTGGAAAGACCCATCCTGCCAATGTTTCATGCTAGTGGTGTAATGGTATAGGGGATATTTTCTTTTTATTCTTTGCCCCCCCCAACCAATTAAGCATAATTTAAATGGCACAGCTTACCTGAGTATTGTTGCTGACCATGTCAATCCCTTTATGACCACCGTGTACCCAGTATCTAATGGCTCTTTCCAGCAGGATAACATGCCATATCACAAAGCTCACATTATCTCAATCTGTATTTTGCACATGACAATAACTTCACTGTACTAAAGTGGTCTCCACAGCCACCATATCTCAATCCAATCGAGCACATTTGGGATGTGGTGGAACGGGAGATTCACATCATGGATGTACAGCCAACAAATTTGCAGCAACTGTGTGATAATACCAATATGTACCAAAATCACTGAGGAATATTTCCAGCACCTTGTTGAATCTATGCCACAAAGAACTAAGGCAGCTCTGATGGCAAAAGTGGGTCTAAACAGGTATTAGCAAGGTGAAGTGGCAGGTGATTGTATATTGAAAAACCATAGGTAAAACTACTGGATAATTGCTAAGTATTTAACTGTAAGTGTTGTGAGTGTTGAACATAATTTCTCAACAAAGTTGTATCAAACACATTCATCTGCACAAACCCATATAGCCTATTGACATAACTGGCTAGCTCTACCCTCTTCTCCCCGAGTGAGAGATCTGACTGATGAGGGAGATCATCAAAATACTACTTCAAAAGATTTAGGAACATAGATAAATTATAGAATTTGGTCTCCTTTAATATCGTGTCCCATTTCCATTTTTTCCTATGCTGTCTTGAAATGTTAGCAATCCTGAAACTCTCCTGTCGCCCGAACTGTAAACTTTTGCTTGTTTAGCATTTTTATCAAGGTACACATCCAGTTTTTCTCTCACCCTGCACACATAGTTAACTTGCATAAAGTCCATGTTCTGAGTAGCATTCAAGACTGATTGTTTTTGCTGGCATTTAATCACTTAACAACGGTGTAAAAATAAATACCTGCAAATGTTAAATTTTTATTGAGGACAGGATAATGGTATTATTTAATACCATATATAATGGTAGTTTTAATGTAAATGTTTTTGAAAGACAAATGTCAAAAGTTAGAATAACTTACAGTACAGTGAGCATATAGTATACAGAACATTCTGATCAATCCTCCAAGTGAGCCATATGTGACAAAATATGACTGGAGTTCCTGGGTTGTCCATTGGTTTGTGTAGGGATCCCTGGACAAAACATGGTTGAAGACCCCTTCCATAAGAGAATAATATTTCTTTTAGAGGTAAAACATGTTGATTTCAAATGGAACCCTCTGTGAAAAGGGAACTTAAGGAAGAGCATGCAATTAAAATGGTTCTACCTGAATATGGACAGCCGAGTAACCATTTTGGAACCATTATTTTATATTATAAATATTAATTCACATCACTGACGTACATATATTACACATCTCTAGATGGAAGTAACATGGTAGAGGCAAAGAAAATCTCATCTCATCTTCAACTGCTTATCTGGGGTCCCCATACTTCCCTTTTCCTGGCCACATTAACCAGCTCTGACTGGGGGATCCAGAGGCATTCCCAGGCCAGTGTGGAGTCATGCTCTCTCCACCTAGCCCTAGGTCTTCTCTGAGGCCTCCTCCCAGCTGGACATGCCTGGAACCAGATGCCCAAACCAACTCAACTGGCTCCTTTCTTTTTCGAAGGAGCAGCGGCTCTACTCACGAATGACTGAGCTTCTCACCCTATCCCCAAAGGGCGCTACCCACCTTCCACTTGTACACCCAATCTGGTTATTTTGTGACCCAGCCGTTTCATGACCCAGCCTTCATAGGTGAGGGTAGGAATGAAGATTGACTGGTAGATCGAGAGCTTTGCCTTTTGGCTCAGCTCCTTTTTTGTCACAATAATGCTGTAAAGCGAATGCAAAACCACTACCTCTTCTCTGATTTTATCTCATGCTCCATTGTCCCCTCACTTGCGAACAAGACCCCAAGGTACTTAAACTCCTTCACTTGAGGTAAGGACTCATTCCCTACCTGAATTACGCACTCCACCGGTTTCCTGCTGAGAGTCATGGCCTCAGATTTAGCACTGCTAATCCTCATCCCAGCCATTTCAGATGCTGAAGGTGACTGACTAATTATGCCATCAGGACCACGTCATCAGGCCACCAAACTGCAACCCCTCCCCACCATGACTGCGCCACAATATCCTGGTCATGAATATCATGAACAGGATTTGTGACAAAGCGCAGCCCTGTCAAAGGTCCACCCCCTCCAGGTATGAAACTGCTCTCGCTGTGAGCGTACAGAGTTTGAATGGCCCTGAGAAGAGACTTCTCACCCCATACACTTGCAGCACCTCCCAAAGTTTCTCTCAGGGTACCCGGTCATACGCCTTCTTCAGAGCCACAAAACACATGTAAACTGGATGGGCATACTCCCAGGCCCCTTTCAATAAATAAAGATCAGGGCCCGTATTTATCAAGCTTCTCAAAGTGTCATTTTAGTCTTAAGTGCTGAGAATTGACAAAAATTACTCCTACTCTCAAACTTAAGTGTAAAAGCAAGTTATCAAATTTCTTAAAGCTAAGAATCACTCTTACTCTCCCAGCTATTTAAGACCACTCGAGAGGTCTCTCAAGTGGTTAAGAGTTGCCAGTAGGGGCTTGTAATCGCGTAGACAGAGACGTGCGCAAATATTTTAGGAGAGGAAAAATGTTTTTTTTTATTGTTTGACGCTGCTTAATTAATTAAAAACTGTATTCTTTGGACAGAGCAGGCATAATCTTCGTCAGCGACTGAGTAAGGAAAGTCATTTCACTAGTGACATTTATGCAGCATTTCATTTTCAGATGAATTGAAGGTGGCGATTATGCTTCGTTTGCAACGCAAAGCTGATGATTTGGCCCATTACAACTAGAGTTGTTCCGATTCCGATACCAGTATCGGAAATGACTCCGATACTGCCGCAAATGCTGGCATCGGTATCGGTGAGTACTGGAGTCCAGGCACCGATCTGATACCACGTAATTTATTAGGAATAGGAATCTTATTTACTGGTTAGCGCTGACACAGTTCTTCTTTGCCTCTCTTCAAAACAGTTGCGCTGTGCTGCCATCGGCAGCTGCTGTTTTAGAGGGGCGAAGAAGAATAGATCACCTGACGCCTCGGTAAAAGAATTTAACATTAGCGCATCATGTCCGCGGTTTGGCAGTACTTTAGTACTTTGGATGTACCCACCAGTAAGACGGCGACATGCAACATATGCAAACAATTTCGAGGGGTGGCACGAGTGTTGCAAATTTAAACACCAGCAACTTAATCAAACATTTTAAGAAGTGTCACGCTAAAGAGCATGACGAATTTACCAAAGCTAAGGGGAAAAAATAAGGACGAACTGCAGCAGCAAACTCTGGAAATTGCCTTCAAACTACGAAATAAATTTCCCAAATGACAGGCAAAAAGCAACTAAGTTAACCGACAAAATCTTGGAGATTATTGTCCTGAATGACCAACCCCTGTCTGTTGTCAGAAATCTAACCATGTGACTGTAATTTATGTCTGAGTGTCTAAATGTATTGTAATAGCTATGGAAAGGCGCTATATACATAACACTTCTTCTTGTAAAGAGATCTCAGAAACTGCGCTACCAAAAATATACGAGGCAATTAAGGAACACATTTCATATACTGAAAGACATGCATGTAATTAGGCTTTACCACGGACATTTGGAGCTCCGACGTGTGCCCCATGTATTTGCTAAGTGCGGTGCTTACCACAATGATAATCATATCACAGTCATGCAGGCATAGTATGATAATTTCCTTTTTTTAACACACTGGTATCGTAGGGCCCTATGGTTTCCGGGTTGCGGAGAACACGGACGGAATCGCGGAATCTATCAATAAAAACGGAATTTACTTCAAACACGGAATCTCGCGGAATTTGCATATTTTCGAGCAATCTATATATATTTTTTTCGATAATCCAAATATATTCCAGTAATATTAACAACTGTCATTGAGTTTGTCCTAATACAAAAGGCAGCGAACATGGAAGTTAATTTGCGCTCTGTTGATAGGCTATATGCAGTGTGTTTCTCTACCGATTTTGGCCAGCATGCGCTCCGTCATATAGTTCAAACGTTGTAATCCGCTTGATAACTGACAGCTATTAACAACGGTATTCACCCCATTCTAAATTTTCCAATCAAACAACGCTTGTTTTTTCCATTCAATCACTTGTCCAAATGCATATAACTAGGTATAGGCTACTATGTTTCTTCGCCTGAAGCAATTCTCTGACGGTCTTGCTAATCAGGCAGCTCGCACTCAGGGAGAGCAAGGTCGAAATAGCGGGACTGTTGCTGAATGTGATGGCTTTGTCCACACGATTGCGCCTGATACAACTTCTTTAAATAACGTTTATAAATATTTTTGTTTCTCGTTGTTCCACGTTTCTTCCATATCTTAGGAAATCTTTGTCTACTCTTTTATTTTTCATTGTGGGTAGATTAATCTGTAAGAAGAAATAATGTGTTATTAACATGACTAATATTTCGTGAAATAGCTTTCTGCCTGTCTAGAAATAAGTACTTTGATCATATGGAAAGTAAATTTAGCCTACCTGGCAATGATTGTGCAAACTGTACAGCAAAATTCTCTATATTTCGGGCTTCTGAATGCAACTTTTGTCCAAATCACGGAAATTGGAAAAAAAATAACGGAAATCACGGAATTTGGAAAGAAATAACACGGATTTCATAGGGCCCTAGTATCATAATAGTATGGAAACAATTATTGCACTTACAGCTCAACACATTGTCACGCGTTTCATTGACTTCCCAACAACACCCCGCATAATCTAACAGAAGCAAACACAATTCATGCAAATATCCGGCTTCCCAAGAGTAGCAGGCGCAATGGATGACACTTATATAAAGATCATTGCTCCCAGCGTCAACGAGAATGTTTATATGAATAATAAGAGTTACCACAGCATCAACGCACAAGTTGAGTTTGATGCAGACTACAACATTTTGGATGTGGTACCCAAATGGCCTGGGTCTAACCATGACGCGCGATATTGAATGAAAGTGGCCCGAAGCAGCTGTTTGAAAGGCACTTTCTGCCGCCGGAGGATACGCGCTCGTGGCTGCTCACCCCTTTCCATATGCCACTGACAGAAGCCCAAATGAACTACAACAGGTAGCCTTTTTGTAAGCTATTTATTCTCAATTGTTTTATAGTTTATAGAACACTGGATCCTAATATAGGCAATATATAATATATCCCTTCACAGGGCACATCGTATCACACGAAGTGTGGTGGAGAGGGACTGGCCAGTGGAAGCGCAGACTCCACATTCTCCACTCAGAAATTCAACTACAGCAAGCAGTGTTTCTTATTCTCTCCAGTTCGGTTATCTTCTGGAATCCATGGTGGCTATATGATTACATCATTAACTCTAGGCTATATATAGGCAGGTCAGTTAACAGCACACTCGTTTGAAATATTTAATTGAGAAATAGTGGAAAAAGTGTTGGAAACCTTTTTTGATCTTTAATTTACAATGTGTATATCATAATGGATTATCTTTTAAATTCTTTATTGTCAAATATTTGTTGAATGTTAACTCCTCTTATGAATGTCACCAATGAATGTGAATTTATCTGAGAATATTCTTAAACAAGTACATCTATTCAGTGATTGGATCTTGCCTATGTCGTCATCCAAAATCCCGTTTGCGGCACAGCAAAGTGTCGTGAATCAGCTCTAAGACTGACACTTAAGATTTAGTCCTACACTTCACTAAAAGT
>JACXGM010006286.1:7457-23156 GCA_016801145.1 Umbra pygmaea | reverse complement strand
TTTAGCAGTGTTCTTAAGAGTAATTCTAAGAAGCTTGATAAATACGGGCCCTGGTCTGTTGGTCCACAGCCAGGACGAAGTCTGCATTGTTCCTCTTCAATCTGGTGGTTTGACTATTGGCCAAAGCCTCCTTTTCAGCACTTTGGAGTAGTCCTTACCAGGGAGGCTGAGAAGTGTGATACCCCTTTTATTGTCACACACTCTCTGGTCCCCTTTCTGAACAGGGGAACCACCACCTCGGTCTGCCACTCCTTTTGGCACTGTCTCAGACTCCCACGCAATTGTTGAAGATGTGTCAACCAAGACAGCCCCTCCCAATCAAAAGCTTTCAGCATTTTTGGAGGGATCTCATCGGTCCCCAGGGCTTTGCCACTGTGACGTTGTTCAACCTCCTCAGTGACTTCTGCCAGGGTAATTGACGATGACCCCCCCATCAGCCTCCAGCTCTGTCTCTATAGTAGAGGGTGTGTAAGTCAGATTCAGGAATTCTGCAAAATGCTCCTACCACCGCCTGATTACCTCCCCAGTTGTGGTCAACAGTGTTCCATCCCTAATGTACACAGATTATTTTCCAGAAATACCTTGGTGCCGGCCAAAAGTCATTCTCCATAGCCTCTCCGATCTTCTCCCACACCCGCTGCAGCCTTTCGGGCCCGTCAGTACCAACTGGTAGCAGATCCAACTGGTAGCAGATCCAACTGGTAGCAGATCCAACTGGTAGCGCGCCACCTCCTGCACATGTTCCGTCTCTTTCTCCCACAGAGGGGTGACATTCCACATACCCAAAGCCAGCTTCTGCCACCCGGGTCTGGTCCGTCAAGGTCCCTGACCTTCACTGCCCCCCAAGTGACAGCACACCCGACCACCGCGGTTCTTCCTGTGAGTGGTGGGCCTACAGGTTGACAAAGAAAATGCGTCATTAAAACACCCACTCTTTGTTAACCCATGAATAGTTGCATCCCGACCAATAAAGTAATTCAAGGGAAACACTACATCACAATACATCCAAAGGATTCCAAGTATTAATAGTTAAGCCTCCAGGAATAAATCGCTCTAGAATTAAGTCTGAGAAATGTTTAATACTTTGTTGAATTGATAAACGATTGGTCTAAAGGAGGAACAGGTTTTTTCCTTAATTATTATAAAAGAAATGTGGGGGCCATTGAAATAGGTTCTATCACAGCATAGTACATTCTTTGTCAGGCAGTTGTTATTTATGCATGATGGTCGGGTCCTGCGGCTGCCAGCATGCTCTTATGTTTCGTTCTGGTATGTAAATGTTATTGAGGGGAAACCCAGTCATTCCCTTTTGATGCTCTGAAAGAGGCTTCTACTACTGTCGCTCGGGGTTTACATTCAGTCCCTCTAATTGGACTGAGCTATGTTTGCTCTGAGATCTCAGAGTATGTTTATTTACATTACGCTAGGTGGTTAGCCAGCCTGATTAGATGGGTTTGATCTCATTCTTTGTGCCTGATGAGATGCTCCTCCCCGCCGTCTTTTTTCCTCAGTGGGAGAACAGATCGACCCAGGATTTCTACAACGAATGGGAGACTTATTACTGTATTAGAGTTCGTCTATCTGTTCTAATATTTTCTCATAGAATCCCAGGTCAATCAGAAAGTCTGTCATTGGACAGTTGCGCTCCAAATTCATTTTTTGCACTAAGAGGGTTTGTTTGAAGCCCAGACTTAGGACAGGAAGTGAGGTAGCACTTTTTCAGGCAGTAGAAAATGACCACATCACCATTGTGGCCTTTTCTTCCTGTCAGAGACCGCTCTTCTCTCCATTCATTAGCCTCGCTCTCTTTCCCTTCTCGCCTCTGTGTCTCTTCTCTCTCTTGCTTTCACTCTCTCTCTCTCTATGCCCCTTTTATTCTGTGGAACAATGGTTAGAAGGGCACTCTGTACTCACTGTGTAGTGCGTGTGTGATTGTGCGGGGGGGTTGCTGAGTCAGAGACAGCTAGTATCTAATGCCCTGACCTGAATACTGCATCTTCTCATCCACAGTAGCCTATATTCAATTTCCAACAGTGTTGGGATTACATCCCACTGACAACATTATGCCTAGCATGACCAACAATATCACCTAATTTAGTAACAGGGCATTTTCTCTTTTGTGCCCTATGACAACACAGTTCTATTTAACAGCACAACGTGCACATACTTTTTTGTTTAAGTAATTTGTATTTGTTATTTTATTTCACCCTTTACATAACCAGGCTAATCGATTGAGAACAAGTTCTCATTTGCAATCGCGACCTGGCCAAGATAAGTTGCAAGGTGCAAGGCGACATTAAGTTACACATAAAGTACAAACATTCAGGTATACAGTTACACATATAAATGGTATTAGGTTAGATAAAACAAAATAATGTACATTCAGTGCAATTATGGTTTAAAATAGAGAGGTAGATTATTGGAATGTAAAGTGGCAGTACAAGAGAAATAAAACTAGGATAAATAACATGACGAACATGGCTGAAAATGGTGATGTGCAAATTATACAAAGACAGCTGTGTGGTTGCTTATGTGCAATATGCTTTAAGGCTTTCATGAGTACGATAGAGCATAAACGGCCAGAGGGGGGTAGGGTCAACATGTGCAGCGTTCAATCAGTAGATTTGAAAAATGACTTAAAAGTAGTGATGGGGACGGTGGACTCGAGTTTCAGGGATTTTTGTAAATTGTTCCAATCATTAGCAGCAGAGAATTGGAAGGAGAGGCGGCCAAATGAGGTGCAAGCTTTATACGTAATATGTTTGTGATAGTATGTTATCAAATTTCACATACGCATTTGAAGCAGTGCCTGTTCCATTCACTAATTTTCATGGTCTGTTTGTAAAAGGCCAGAATTTCAACTGTTTCGAATGTATGGCTATTTGGATGGAAAGAACAACAGAGTCAGTACATCAGAGCTGTGGGTGATCAGCTCCTGTACTACATTAGACTCAAGTCTGCAGGCCGTTGTACCCAGAGCGCATGGCTGGTTTGGTCAAAGTACAGTCCATGGTCAGAGGTCTAGCACTGGGTCCCCTGTGACATGTTTGTGTATGTGTTAGAGAGATAAACAGCCAGAGCTGAAGAATCTTCCCATTATTGTCCTGCAGCCAACAGCTTAATATCGTCAACAGAGGAACATAAACAGCACGGCCAACATTAATTGGGAACCACTTCAGTAGCTTTTCAAACATCATCCGCACATATTGCAGTTTATGACAGGGTCCTAAATCCAGCAGCAGCACGCAGAGCAGAGTTCCCGGCCACACTTCAATTGCTGAGGGTTAGGGGGGAAACCATGTTTTGTGTAAACATCCATCTCTTACTGAGATTAGCCAGCTAAAGACATTTTAGAGTGAGTCCATTTGTAGCTAACAGTCTAGACTGTGTATGTGTGGGAGAGACTTTGTGTATGTATGAGAAACTGTTAGTGTGTGTGTGTGTGTGTGTGTGTGTGTGTGTGTGTGTGTGTGTGTGTTTGTTTGTGTGCTAGAGATTGCATGTGTCTGTGTGATAGAGATAGTGCTTGGGGGTGTGTGTGAGACTGTGTGAGTGTTTGACCACCTCCTGACCGGAGCTACAAACAGACCTCAGTCAGGAAACAGGACATATTTATTCAACTGGACTTCCATCCTGCCTTTCTCTCTGTCTGCTGCCAATCACCTAATAATACAATACAACATTCTAGAAGCAGCTTGCCATGTTTACCTGAGGTGCATGACTGACGTGACAACAGAGTAACTCACAGCCTATGATCAAAGATGCAGCGGCTACCAATATTCCTGTCTTCTCACAATCCAAAATATCCCACCGCAGATATCATGACCAAAGATACGTTACAGCTGCCATTATCTTCTTTGTGGTCGTAGTGTCTTGAGAACACTGTATGTCAGTTTACACTGAAGTGCACAGCGATTTGATAGAAACACATGGCAGCCCTGTCTATTTTGTGTGAAGGTTTTAAATGCCCAGTCAGCTATTTCTACCCACCTGTGTCCCCTGCCTCTGACCTCCTTAGCAGTTCCCCTCCAATCTCGATCTTGGCTAAAAAACTGCTGAGTGCTTAACTCTTAAATGGAAATATCGGCTGGAAGGGACACGTATGACCTATGACTTACCCTCCACTACTTTCTGTCATTTCCTTGTAACATTCTTCACTGAACCAAAGACAAGATGCAGTCAGGTCTGAAAATAGTTGACAGTGACACACTGGTCATTATTTTGCCTCTGTATGCAACCACAATGAATTTAAAAGGAAACAATCTTCATGCAGCCATACATGCCCATGCCATGACACTACCTTCACTCTGTATATAGAATGTTGTTCCAGAAGTATACTAGGTTTCACAAAGTTTTTTGGCAAACCCTAATCTGGTCATCCTGTTTTTGAGGCTTTCCAATGGGTTACATCTTGTGTTAACCCCTCTGGATTTACCATGCTGAGTGGTTTTGATCATATTGACTGTTAAAAGCAAAACAATCCAAATGCAAATGCCACACTTTAATTCAAATCTAGACCTTTCATCTGCTTACTTGTAAATGAATTAATGAGGGAATTACACACACCTGGCCATGGAACAGCTCCCCCAATTGTCCAATTGTTACCTTTTGGCCCCTCAAATTAACCCTGAAAAGTATTACACTTACTATTTAATCCAATATGCTGTGGTAGATATTTGAAATAATGATAGACCTGACTGATCTGTGCTGCCCTGGTCACACAGTAGCTATCTGTCTACTGGTTGAGTCCTTCACGCTCCGCTGGCCAGCTTCATTTTACCCTCTCAGGATAGGACAGGTTACATGTTCTTACAGTGAGCCAGTGCTTGAAAACCAAGACATGTGGAGCCTCAGAACTTGGACTGGAAATGAAAAGCCCCTATGAAGTCAGCTCAGAACCACCCAACCCAGTTCCTGGAAAGCTAACGACCTATAGGTTTTCACCGAAGCCCTAATCTTGTTCACCTGAAAGAGAAAAGATAGCACTTATCTACCTTGCTCTCGTTTTACACACTCCTGGCCCTAGATGCAGTGTAGTTATGTATTAAACAACTTTTCTTCTCTTTACGATTGACTTATTTGACAGTCAGCTTGCTTAACATTAACATATAGAGCCTATCTCCTCTGGACATCAGGAGAGATGTTCAGTTACTAACCTCAACTTTGTTTTCAACTTCAGATCCAACACAAGCACGGAGAATATACTGCCCACCCTGCCAAACAAAATCCCATTGTTTTGATTATCACACCGAAAGGAAAAGCACAAATTGAGTGCCGGGCCGGTATTCTTGTGCGGTTGAGGGAAAGAGATAACCGGACCCCGCTGTCATCTGTCCTTCTGGTGGATGTTTAATCCCTTAAAGATGATGGATGGCCTATGGGTGAGATAATTCTATCAATTATTCCCATGTGAAAAATTGCAACACTATGTTTTCTGGAACCCTGGCTGACAGAAGACATGTATATTGCCTTTAATCTCATTGCCAGACACTTTGTGAAGGGTCTGGTGGACTGTCGCTCGAAATGTGCCCTCGGGCTATCGCGAAAATCGGCAGCACCAATCAATCAGTAAATTGAACTATCAATCTCCCACTACACTGTCCCCTGTATGTCCTGTGCATCGCTGTTGAATTTAAAATGGTTTCTTCATTACGTCCCTGCCTCAAGACCAATGTCAAGAGGAAAGTGTTCCAGGCTTATGCGCTGTGCCCAATAGAGCCTGGGGGGCAAGATTACATTTCCTTGACTTTTCCTCTGCCAAGATATAATGGCAAACTCTGTTAAGATAAGAGACAGAGGGGTGTGCATTTTAATAAATGAAAAGTGGTGTTCAAGTGCGTCCAAGAAATCAGGTTTTTGTTCCACTGACCTGGAACATCTCATGGTAAATATCTGACCAATCTATTTAACCAGGGAATTTACAACTGTCATTTTCACAGTAATCTACATTCCACCACATGCTAATACAACACAGCACTCAAGCAACTATGCAAGGCTGTCAGTAAACAGGAAGTAGCTCACCCCGAGTTTAGGGATCCTATGCTACGCCGGAGTTAGGTTGACAGGATATCCCAGCCAGAATATCACCCCCTCAGCAGAGCACATGGTACTGAAGAGATGAGTTTTAGTAAATACTTAAAAGTTGAGACTGAGTCTGCACCTGTCAAATGGATCAGCAGATCATTCCAGAATAATGGAGCTCAGCGGGAGAAAGCCCTGCTTCCAGTTGTTTGTTTTGAGATTCTTGGCACTGTGATGAGGCCTGGGTCTTGTGACTGTTGCATACTGTTTATATATGTATGTATGTACAGCAGGACCAATTCAGAGAGGTAAGTATGAGCACATCCACGTAATCATTTGTAGTTAATAGTCAAACCTTAAAACTAACCTTGGTCTTTACAGGCAGCCATTCTAGAGAGGCTACAGTAGCACTATTTTTTTCATTCAATTTGGGATTCTAACTGCCATGTTTAGCAGTAATTGATGTTTATTTAGTGTCTTATTTGGATAGCCAGATAGAAAGGCATTGCAATAGACTAGTCTTAAAGTAACAAATGCGTGGCTTAGCTTTTCTGCATACTTTTTTACAAAACATTTCAAATTAGCTATGTTCCAGCTAATATGCAGCTTTTTAAAATATTCATCAAAAGAATGATCAGGTTTCAGCCTTGCCAAGTTCCCTTACAGTTTTTTTGGAAATGACTGTACAACAGTCAAAAGTTTGTTGTCATATCTGAGAGCAAATCTCTTCCTTGAGAACTAAAATAAGCATTTCAATTAATTTAGTGTTAAGAAGTGATACATGTTCTGTCATTCAATTCCTAATGTCTTAAATTATTTCAGGGTTGGCAAAGCAGTGAATGTTGACATTAGGTTTTTGGATTACATCACAAAGAGGCAGCATAGATAGAGAAAACAAAAGTGGTTCCAAAACTGATCCTTGAAGGACGCAAAGTCATACCTTGGATCCACACATATGAACTGATATCGTTCTGATAGGTAGGATCTAAGCCAGGCATGAACTTGACTGTGTAGCAGGGAAGTGTAGTCAAGGCAAGGTACACACTTAGTACCCAGTGATAATTTGTCAAAATAGCTCTTATCAAAGAAAAGTTTTTGTAATATGTCCAAATTTTATGGTTCTAGGCACAATTCTGGTGGCCTTGTAGTGAAGTTCTTTGAGGGTCTTGTCTGGGTAGCCTTTGCAAGAGAGCATTGCAATTATCCAATCTTGAGGTAAAAAAAGAATGGATTAACTTTTTGAATATTTGAAATGTTTGGGAGATGAAAAAAAGCTGCTCTTGAAATATGTTTTACATGTTTATCAATAGAGAGGTCTTGGTCCAGTGTAACACCAAGGTCTACAATTTTTGCTGACATAACTGTAAAACCATCTGTTCATTGCCAGATTTGACAGCAGGTCTCTGTTTCTTGGGACCTAAAACTAGCCTTTCTGTTTTTTCAGAGTTTAGAAGTAAATCATTTTCTGTCATCCAATGTCTAAAACAAAGGCTTCCAGGATGTGCAATTTTGAGGCTTCACCCTTTTTCATTAAAAAGTACAGCTCTGTGTCATCAGCATAGCAGTGAAAATGGACATTGTTTATTTGGATGACATCACCAAGAGTCAACATATATAGCAAGAACAATAGTGGTCCAAAAACAAACCTTGAGGAACTTTTTCAGAGGACAGACCAATCAGAGATACAAACTGATATATTTCTGATAGATAGGATCTGAACTAGAGCCCGAACGATAAAGGATTTTTAAGGCCGATACCAATACAAATATTTGGTGATTTAAAAATCCGATATTCCGATATATTGGCCGATATATATAAAAAATCCAGAAACATGTAACAAAACATATACAGATTTCCCTAACATTAGTTCTTTGTAGTCATATATGAGCCCTCACTAAAACAATATGATAATGCAGTTTAAAAATAAACTTGTTTGTTTTATTGTCACAAGAGTACAGAGGAACATCAAAATATATTAAAGTTCTGATATATAAAATGTATAAAAAAAGTTATGAAACTTAAAGTTATTTGAACAAAAACACAACAACAGAAAAAATCTAAGTTACTAGTATATCCTCAATAGCCGCAGTTCAGCAGAATCAGTTTAAAAAATATATATATTGGGAAAAATGGGAGATTCCAAATAGTCAGATTGTTATCTTGCCTTTTTGGATAAAAATTTTTGGTACTTTTTGGATAAAGTGGCTTCACTGCAGCCATTGTGAGGGAGTTTAATACACACCCAGAAGATAGGGAGCAATTTATTATTTTTAGCATATGCGGGCAAAGCACAGGGAGTATCTGCTTTAGTAGTTTAGTTGGAATAGGTTCTATGTGACTGGAAGGCTTTGAGGCCTTTACTATTTTAGTGAAACATTCAGGGGACACAGTATTAAGAAAATCAAGTGTCCTTCCAAATCTAAGGTCCTGACTGTTCTGTGCGATGTCAAGACATGTGTGAGTTTTGGGAAAAATGCTTTTAAGGAACACTCCAGACTCCTAAACAGTTTAAAATCATTGTGCCTGACATTTTTCCGACACGACAGTCAGTTAAAGCCACCCTAAGATGGCCAAAAACCCTTAGATATGTCACTGCCACATTTTTTAAAATACATCTATTGCATTGCTTTGAATTACAAATGCGCTGAGGTTTATTGTGTGAATGTTGTGTTGGAAACATCGCCTCAACACTTTTGAGCTGTTTAGGGGTCTGGAGGGTTCCTTTAAGGGAGGATTCTGTAATTTGCTAGTCTAAATTCTTCCAACTTGGTAAAACACCATTTCTGCTCCAAAATTATTTGTTGTTGCTCATATGTTTTGTATTTAGTGGTGCGTCTGCATCCAGGGTGTTACACCAAGTTAGTTGTTAATCTTCAGTTAAATCATTCACAGATGCATTAAGAGTTAGGTTAGGCAACCACACCTCCCTTGACCCTGAACACTGATGTTCCACAAGGCTGTGTGCTGAGCTCTCTTCTTTACTCCCTCTTCACCCATGATTGTGTGCCTGCACATGCATCTAACACCATCTCGTCAGATCCTGGTCAACTTCTATTGCTGTACCATTGAAAGCATCCTGATCAACTGCATCACAGAGTGGTATGACAACTGCTCTGCCTCATATTGGACGGCCCTGCAATGGGTGGTAAAAACCACCAAGTATGACATTTTTGCCCAGCTCCCCTCCATTTAGGACATCCAGTACAAGCGGTGTCTATGGAGGGCACATGGCATCATCAGGGATCCCTGCTGTCCCAACCATGCACTGTTTGCCCTCCTCCCATCGGGTGGGGGGGGCGGTACAGAAGCCTGGATGGCAGGAGAAGCAGGCTGCAGAACAGCTTCTTCCCTGCTGCTGTTTTCTTGATGAACACAAACTCTGTGGTAATGCCCACCCCTCCCGCATCACCCTGCATTGACAGTTCACTGATGCTTCTTTTCCACTGGTTCTTTACCCCGACACTGGTGTGCGGTGTGGCCCCACTGAGATATGTTAATTTTGGCACCGGTGTTTTGTGTTTCCATTAGAAGTTTGACACTGGGGACTAGGTGGAGAATGAGGAGTCATTTAAATATATTTTGACTGACAGAATCAAGCAGAATGCAGAGAAACAGAATTGCCAGTGCAAAAGTATATTTTTGGAACAGTAGAATAGTCTGGAACAATACCATGACATTATGAATACTAAACACGACCCCTGTTTATTTTTAATGTTTCACTCTCTCTGCAACACTTGTTTCCAAATAAATGTTAAACCAATCAAATTCATGTTTTAGCCTCAATAGTCAGCAGAAATAGTATATTTTTACATTGTACTTGAGTATAGAATATATTATTGTGGGGTGAACATTTGTTATTAGAGATATTCCAGAAAGTAGAAATTAAATTAGTGAGCGAAATTGAACACAAAGCCTGACCAGCTGATAATATTGAAGTTTGCTCAGGTCTGGCATATCAGTTTCTAGAACCATGTTTTTTGCACAAATATTTCACAAATAAATCTATAGCCCTACTCCTCAAGAATAGATAGGTGCAGGTCATATAAATGAATGGACATCAGAACATGGACCTAAACAATGTTTCACTCATTACCAACTGTTATCTAGATAACTTATCTAGATGCTCAATTCAATTGATATATGTTTTACACAACTACTGTATACTGTTCATATACTCTACTTTACATACTGTACGTTATTGTACTTACCAAGTGGCTCATTCGCTTTTTATCACTTGCACTATTACTGTACATACAGTATACTGCTTATATACTCTACATACTGTATTTTCAGTCATAATATTACTCTTTACATAGTGCATATACACTTAAAGTAAAGTGATCATGTATTTGTTTCCATCAACATCTGCTCTAGATGCTCATTCACTTCATATCACTTGAACTATTATTGTTCATATACTCTAGATACTGTTTCATACTGTATATTTAATCACAATGTTACTGTTTACATAATGCATATATATAGTAATATTTATATTAATTCATCCTGCATTTTTTCCCAGCATCATCTGCACTAATATCTGCTTCTTTGCTACTTTTTGCAATGCTAAACAACATTTTGTTGCCATGGATTTGTACTCTGTGCAATGAAAATAAACAAGTTGAATCTAATCCAATCTTTACACATTACACACCAGTGGGTGTCCTGATCACCAACAGTGAGGAGACTGCCTACAGCGAAGATGTCAATGACTGAGCAGCATGATGCCAAGGTGGCAGCAAGGTGGCCTGGTGGTTTGTGCATCTGACTGGTGGCCATAAATTCCCCAGGTTAATTCCACAGCCACTAAGATGAAAGCTTTGTCCTTTGGTCCGTGAGCAGGACAGTTAACCTTAAATCCTCCCAGCTTGTTTCTGCAAATAATATTTGGCTCTTAGTCAACTACCCTAGTTAGATAATGGTGAAAGTAAAGAACAACAACCTTGTTTTTAACGTCAGCAAATTCAAGAAGTTGATCGTGAACTACAGGATGCGGAGATGAGAATTTGCCTCCATCCTCAACAACAGGACTGAGGTAAAGCGCATAGAGGACTTCATGATCTTTAGGGTCTACACCAACAACTATGGTACCTAATAGGGCTGTAACGATACACCAAACTCACGATTCGGGTCGTATCACGATTTTTGACCCACGGTTCGATACAAACCTCGATTCTTTTTTTGGGGGGGGGGTGAGAGAAAACAATAATATTTTTAATAACATTTTAAAAACCTGTATAAACTGACCAAAGTACAATATTAACTATGCTAATTATTAACAATATACCTAAGTAAAATAAATTAACAGTCAAAGCTATAACACTTGTTGTTTTTGTAACAAAATACTGTTGAAAGACAAACGGAACTTAACTCCATTATGGAGATGATTCAGGCATGTCGAAAATCCTTCAATCAAGTTCTCTTACATTTACAAAGTAAATGAAATGGCTTCTGTTTCACACTCGCGACCAGCAGTTCAAACTAATTAGAAGAAACTCCACAAAGCCTGGCTGTTCAGTCGATAGAAAAAAATGTTCAAAAGTAATACGCTCCACACTCTATGCGCTGCGCTAATGAAACAGAATGAGAACGTGGAGATTATCTGCTCAATGAGTGAGTCGTTATTTTCGTTGCTTTGATGTACTGAGAGATGCGCGACTTAATACTGATCACAAGAAATATGTTTCAGTAAACAAAGCTGCAAGGACACAAATAAAATATCATAAACAATACTCACAAACAGACGAAGCTTATAAGGTAACTAACGAATAAATTAGCTGTGTTGCTGTGAGGTAAACGCATGGAACTGTCACAATCACCTGCTATTACTATAATCTGCCAGCAGTTGCTAAATAAATGTTTCTCAAAGAAAGCGTTTATGGCTTCTTTCGACAAAATACAATTGAACAAAAATAGCATGAATCAACTAGTTTTGTGGTGTAGGTCTACGTAATTTATAATGTTCACGTCAAATAATACTAATAGTAATTTAAAGATGTGGTTGCATTAGATCTGGACAGGAAGGATAACTCTGAGCGTTGGAAGGGGTGTGTTGCGATTCTGCCTTGTCAGACCGCGACACAGGTTCGTGGATCTGAGTGTCGCGATTTCGGTTTTATAACACGTATCGTTACAGCCCTAGTACCTAATGTGGTTGCTTTGGCATAACTAAGATCCTCCACTAATGAGCAGTAACCCAGAGCACTACAGAGAGTGGTGCGGTTGGCCCAGTACATCATGAGGACCAAAGACACACCCACACATCCGCTTTACATCACAGAGTGCTGAAGGAATGTTAATATCATTGATATTACTTTATTATTCTACTGTTTGTATTTTTAGGAATCATAACCAGATATTTTACTGTGAAAGGAACATATGTTGTAACTGCCACAACTGACAATTAAACAGATTCTGATTCTGAATCATTAGCTGGACAGAAACCTTTAGTCAAAACTGGGATAGGTACAAGACCGTAACATTCTAGATAAAGGGGCTGAGTAGCCTTCATAGATTTGCTAAACTTCAATCTAGTTGAAAAACACCAAAATCCACTGACATGGTAAGTGAACATGCGTGTGGTGAAGCTCAGCTTGGAAGATATATTTAGCCTATGGAGCACTAGTGTAGACAGGCTGGGTTGAGGTAATGGCGCAGACCGAGTGTGTTTTAACTCTGGACCAAACAATTTAACAGAAGACACACATCATTAGGTAAAGACAGGAAACATCTATCTGACAATAATGATGGTTTCTGTATGCATGGTTCCTTTTTTTTGGCATGTGTGTAACACTGTTTAGGTAGACTGAATTAGTGTCATTTCCATGGGATCGGTCATTTGTAGTTTGACGGTCTAAAGTCTCACTGCATCTTTAATGTTGCAGAAAACACAGATTTTAATTGTTAGAAATTTTCTTGAATATTTGTTATTCCTTTTTCTAAAAGATCTTGAACAAGTGTATTGGTTATGCAGTAACATGTTGAAATACTTTGTTCCAGCTTTGAACAACTGAAAATAATTGTGTTGTCTTCCAAGCAGGGCCTTGTTAAAAATGAAAACTATCATTGTTCAATATTTATGGCTACAATGAAAAAGTAGCACAGGATAAGTGCCAGTTGTATTGTTTTATACCTTTTGGCTGGCCTTGCATGTTTATACGACTGCTGTTTTAACAGCAGCTGGGGTTGGACTACAAACGTAACTACACATCATTCACTGCTGTATGGGTGGCAATATACTTAGGTGGCATTATGATGATTACATTTTCCACAATTCTGAAAGTGAATGTTATTGTGTTTTGATATTTATTTTCTTGGAATGTGATGTTCCATACAGTACATTGCTAACCATATTTTTTTACTGCAGAGCGACAACAAAGAACCATTAGAAAAGCTGTATAATCAGATATGGAAAACAATTACTTGAATTGATTATGTGCTGTAAAGGAATGAACAACAAAATATAAAATAAAGCACCACAAATAGAATGTCAATATTGTAAAAAATATGTATAATACTATACATCAAAATTACCACTCCAAAGTGTAATTGTAGCAACCCTCCATTATTATACAGTACCTCAAAATAGTAAGTACACCCCTCACATTTTTTTAAATATATCATTATAACTTTTCATGTGACAACATTGAAGAAATTACACTTAGCCTCAGCTTCTTTAGCAAGGCATTGGTCATCTTGGAGCAGAGGTGGCACCACAGGTCCAAAAGTGGTGGGGCAAAATTTGTGACATATCGGGGCCTTTCTTGCGGATCAGTCTGAAGTTTCCCTGAACTTGAAGGTAAACGTATATGTCCTAATTGTATGCTTTGTTGATGAACGATAACTGTTATCATTCACATACATTTGAGTAACTTAGTCAACATTTATTCAAATAGACAATTCATGTAACAATAATATTTACAGTACATGCCTTCTTGAATGGCATCTGTGGTATAGATTAGAATTTTTTTCTCTTTGGGTCATGTGAATCAAAAACCTATTTAAACTACTACAAACCTTAGTTATAATTCTAAATCATAAAAGCCAAAAACTTCAAAAAACAACACTAGTTTAAAACAGCAGAGCAGATAATATATGTAAAAATACAGATTTTAGCTCTATATTGTAAGCAGCACACTTAAAAAGAAACCAACATAGATAGACAAAGACATGATTAATGTGTCGGTTTCCGAATGCAACGTAACAGGGAGGAGAGTAAACATGGAATGCTCCTAAAGCTTTGTTCCATATAAATGCATGGGTAATTCGTCATTTTGTCGTTAGTGAAAAACAAAATTGAACTTGTAGTTGAAAAAGGAGCCTGATAAAATAATACTAAAATAAAAAAGCGGAAAAGTCACGTGAGGTCTCGCATTGGTAGTTGCTTCCGGTGTTACAACGTTTCACTTGAGAGTTTACGTCAGCTAAGTTTAGATTATTTAGACTGATATATTGAATGAAAACCCTTGTTATTATTTGAATAGATAGTGCTATGAGCTAAAAGGCATGCTTTTCATTGGAAATACAACTTCATGACATTTCCTCCTATGGAGTCTGTTCATTTGCATAAGGAAAGAGTTCTACACTTTTTTACAGGCACAATGGCAGCCAGCAGAGACAGAGCAGTTGTACAAAACCTTTCTTTTTAGTAAACTCCATGTACACAAACAATGTTCTCAATGCTCAAGTTCATGTGTACAGCCCCTGGTGATACTTTGAGCAAAGTTTAATGTTGTGACGAGGCTTTTTAGTGTTTTAAAGATAGCAATTTTGATGCTATCATAGTAGTGCCGCTGTCACTCCCATTCGAAAGAGGATTTGACCGAAACCAAAAATATGTAAAATCTTAAGCGGCATTTCCGTCCTAATTATGCTTTTAAACAAAAGTTTGACACTTACGCCCAGCCCAGAGAGGGCTGGCGTTTATGAACTATCTTGAACTGAGAGATGGATTCCTATGTATGTTTGGTTATTTCATGTGTATATTGTTGTGTTTTGGTTTCCCTTGATTTTATTCAGTGCAGTGCATGGTGTTTTAGTTCCTCCATTATTGTTATGTGTCATGCCCCTTTAATTGTTGTCACACTTCTCTCTCTAGTGTGGGCTGTCATTTGTTAGGTTTAGGTTATGAAAGTCGGGATCGGTTAGATTAATGATTACGTAGTGTCGTGTGATTAGGTAGTTAGCATTTGTTATATAAACAGCCCAGATGGATGGTTTTCGGATGGTTTTTCATGAACCGTGCCACCCTTAGTAGTAACCTTATGTAGTATATTGTCCATGCCGCTTCAAGAGCACATTGCAGCTGTAGTTTGGGTGATGCTTTTGTTTATGCCTTGTCCTTATTTGTTCTGACTAGGGATGTTAACGATTAATCAATGATTGATTGATTGATCGTTAAGAATTTACTCGATACAATCAAATCTGAAAACGAGCAACGGGTTGTTTCACATTATAGTCCAGCAATGAGTATATTTTCAATTAAGCGCCACCAGGGGGCGCAAATTCTGATTCTGCCACGAGCAGCATCAGCATTGAGTCTGCTGCTAGTGCTTCTGGCATTAACGTTACGAGTCAGAAGCTACATGTCCACGATCCATCCGCTTTGCAAAGTGATGAGACCCGGGAGCAATCCGTTGCAGCTACCCCAATCAGTGCCTGTTTTCCAAGCCCAAAACA
>JACXGM010006285.1:16474-33288 GCA_016801145.1 Umbra pygmaea | reverse complement strand
CCCATACAGGGGATTTAAATGACGCGGGACGTCCAAGCTCCTCCGTTCCTCCGCTCGCCATGACCATGCTGTGAGCGGACTGAACATGCGCAAAACTTTTTTATTTCAGTAATCAATCCGCGGATCACGTGTGTCCCGAACCGAAGATATTGATCCGAACGGATCACGGATCAATGACGATCCGTTGCACCACTATTCAATACTAACCGTTATTTGACAGTAACCCCTTTAGTGAAGTGGGCCTTTCAGAGTGCTGTATAGCTGTAGGATGCGTAACTACAGTTGCATGTCAGTGTTTATTTTTTCCACAATTTTTCTCACCTCTCGAGTCCCACTGACTCTGCCTCGTCAGCAATTCCACAACTCCTTGAACAGATGCAGGATTGTGAGGGGCGTGCACATGGTTCATCTAAACACGTTGACGAGCCGACGATTCTTATTGCACATGGAGTCGCTGGAGAGCGACGTGGCAAGGTAGGTAATCTGACTTATCTATCCCAAATCCCGGGTAGCGCTATGCCAATTTGCGCTGCCTTGTTCTGTAGGTCCGGGGAAAGTCAGAGAACCCATTGTCACGCTTGAACCACTGACTATCATGATTTAGACTGTCCTGTAATGCAATGCTGTAGTCCACGCGGACCCCATATCAATGTTTCTATCATCTGCGAGTTTGCTCTGTTTTTCTCCCTTACAAATGAGTTATGTCCAATTCCCCTTTCTCAACAGCAACCCTACAGCAGGTGCTGGATGGTCAAAGGTCAATCACATTCTTCCTTTGATCACATGTCGCCAAGCCTTCCGATACTTTCAAACTGCTCATAGAACATGGAAGCCATAAGTCGATATAAAGCTCTGAAGCTAAATTTAGAGACCATTGCAATATTTTTCTTCAAAATCAACCCCATTGAAAACCTCTGGAATGTGATTAAGAGGAAGATGGATGGGCACAAAACATCAAACAAAGCCAAGCTGCTTGAATTTTTGTTCCAGGAGTGGAATAAGTCACCCCACATCATTTGGAAATTGGGTCAAATGTCTGAAACAAGCCAGGTAGACAGGTAGTGGGCGACAGAGACAAAGTGCAGAAAGTAGGCTGAGCTGGCCACCATCAGGGGGCATGTGTATACAGGAGTAGGGAGCTTAGAATCCAGCATTGGGATTGTCATTTTTTATGGAAATTTCAAAAAGGTGGCATTGATTTAAAAAAAAATTGAGAGACCACTGCAAAAGCATCAGTTTCTCTGGTTTTACTATTGATTCAAAGCATTTATTTGCAGAACATGACAGCTGGTCAAAATAAAACGTGTTGTCAAACCTCAAAAAATGCAAAGAAAATATGTTTCTATTCATTTTTACACAACTAATGGGTTAAGGTAGGAGTTCAGAAATCAATATTTGTTGGAATAATAATAATAAACTTTCATGCATCTTGGCATGTCTTCCACCAGTCTTTCACATTGAGGTTGGGTGAGTTTATGCCACTCCTGGTGCAGAATTTCAAGCAGCTCGGCTTTGTTTATGGCTTGTTACCAGCCATCTTCCTCTTGATCACATTCCAGAGGTATGAAGTGGGGTTGATTTAAGAACAATTTGCAGTGGCTCTTAAATATTTCCAGAGCTGTATATCCAAGACACTACCAAAGTTGCCAATGTCTTTCAATTATGGAAATTATTGATTAATAATGAAATGTTCACATAAAATGGAAGCCATATTTTCAGCAACCATTAATTCATGGTCCTAATGAAACCTTTGCTCATTCATTATCAATCATGTTTTCACTATAATTTCTATAAACTATATTCAATTAATGCAAACTTGGTGAATTGAAACCCATGTAAAATCCTGGGTTTTCTAAAACTTTTGACCCGTAGTGTAATTGTGTTTGACCCATCTACCCATGGTTGCGCTATAACAATATCAAGCCACCTCCCAGAGCCCCTATATTTGAAATACATATTTTGAATTCTGTTACCAGGATACAAAAACATGCCCAACCTCAATGCATCTAACAACAATAAGTAATCACAATATGATTCAAGTACTCACCTGAATCTCCTTTTTGGTGAGCTCAGATGCCATGTAGTTTACTCCTGGTTCCCGCAGTGGAAACAACCTGAGACCAGCAGTGTAAGCAGAGTATAACTTAGTTGATTACATATCAATAATAGCACATTCTAATTGGTTCACTGAGGTTATCAATTATAATGCATAGTATTGAATGGGCAGTGATGTAAAGACTCATGATTTCTTTAACAAAACATTCCAAAACAATGACTGGTGAATTACAGGCAGAGAAAGAGAATATGGTTTAATGTAAAACATTTAAATTTGCTTCAACATTAGATTTAGACTAGAGATGCGTGGATGGGCTATTATTTCACCCGCAACCACATCACAAAATGCAGAGTCCGCAGCTGTAACCGCCAACCGCGCATCTCTAATTTAGACAGAACTGGAATCTTTAATGTAATGCTACTTACCACTGAATGTAAGAATGTACTCTCTCCAGCCGCTTGTAGTCTGTTTTCCATTCTTTATGAAATAAGTCAATAGAAATATCTAAATACAAGAACACTGTATTACAAATCAAGAGCACTTTTGAATATTAAGACATACAGTAAACAGCAAAACACTTGAGGCTCAACAAGATTTTCATGAAATTAAGCTGAAACTGTGTTAACAAAGCACTTGTCAGCTTTCATTGCAAGAAACCTTTCCATAATTTAAAAGGTGCCATTTTTAAATGTAAAAGACAAGATGGACGACTCCCTTTGAGTAACTAGCTTCTAAACAGTATTTTTTTGATATTTTCAAAATAAGAAAAAGCTCAATCAGACCTGCACCTGAAAGCCAGTTTGACACTTTGTAACTATCTAATCCGGGAAATATTTAGACCTGGGACCAGGTTAGTGCAATTTATGTTGGGGAAGGAGACAAAAACTGCAGTCCCCTAACCTGGCAGGATAAAACGTGCAGTATACTTGCCGTTCCCGACCTATCGCACGCAAATTTGATGTAAAAATGAAGTAGATTTCGCCGGCGTGCGATGATTTAGAGTGCACAAGCAGAGGTCGTGCAACGCTTCTGTTTTCAGCGGCACACGACAAAGCAGAAACAGGAAGCATGGACGAGTTTGTGGGCACAGTAAACAATTCATAATGCCACAGTTAATGGTTCATAATAAAACTGTAAATGTTTCATAACAAAGTTAAGATAATCTTAGCCACTGTTGACATTAATGTCATTGCTGCTACCAGTTCTGACATCTTTTTCCTTTTTCTTCTTCTTCTAGTCCGTAGAAATAGCGAAGTCGGCAGCCTTTCCTCAGTTGCGAGACCACTGTTCAGGAGAAGACTGCAACTAGTTTTGCGAGCACCAAGTGCAAGTATAAATAGTTACGTCACATTGGTGCGCAACAGGTCGGCAACCGCGAGTATAACGAGTCCTTAAGATTTGAATACCCCTGCCCTACACTATGCTCTGCTTTGTTACATACAGCCTAAAATGCATCATTTATATCAAAGATGGACCAATGTGGGCCCAATGACAAGAAATATGGAAGCACCACTCATCATATTCTCAATGCAGTTCCTGTTCAAATGGCAAAATATGCACTGCATACTGTAGGAAACCATTGAGTCACTGATGCCTATCTTACAAATATACCATTACTCAGCATTACATATTCCATCAACAAAAGAGCAAATTACCTACCGTCAGGAGAGGAGGGATATTTATTCAGATAGAAGTTTAAATTGATCATTTTCTCATCTGAGCCTTCATCATCTGTTAGATTCTGAGATGCAGACAAAAAAACTGAGTGAGAAGTTTAGATCAATTTGCCTTAAGACAATGACAAGATGAAAACTGATGATTTTGTAGGGAGTTTTCCCTGTTCAGAAAATACTTTGAGTCAAGGTAAACTCAGGTTTAGCCTAGGCCAGGACCCAATGTTTCTCCTGACAGGTTTACGTGGGCATCCAGGATCCTGGCCCCTATATAAAATAAGTGTACCATGGTATTCAGACTTACAGGGTACCCTCGTCTGTAGTTCTGCATGTCCTTCGCAGCCCTCATGTTTCTGGAGGAAGTGTTTGAAAACTATAAAAGACGGTATGTGAGGATTACTGGGTGAAACAACACACCAACATCATTAGCTTTTGTTTTGGGTACTTAAAAAAAGACTATTACATGATTTCAAGTGAACTGAACCAAAGAAAATACAGAACAATGTTGTTTGACCCCATAGTCTCTCTGATCAGTTGGATGAACGATAGCTAGTGAATTGGCAAGCCTGACAAAGGTCTACTACGCTACACATTGCCTATTCGAAGTAACAAATCCCACTACCTTCCAGTTACATTGATTTCATTTGGCTACCCAGCCTTAAGAAAATTACATAGGTACGTTACTAAGACAATTTACCAAACTAATGGTGTATAGCTGACAATTACCCAACCATGCCACATGATGCCAGTACTGAAACAATCTATCGTTAATTATTATAAAATAATTTCTGCCCATACATGTAAACGATTTTGTAGTTATTGGCATATTCGCATATTACAAGGTAAATTGATTAGCCAACTAGTTTCACAGATCACTATACCTGTCTTCACCCTGTTCGCCTGTCTACTGTATTAGCTACAGATGAAAAAGTACCTCCGCACGGTTACATTACTGCGGTGCGGCTGCAAGAATATTGTACAGCTGAAATAACGATGTAATTTTAGTTAAGTACTATAAAATGTAATCTACAGACGCGCTTAAAACAAGTACATTTGTGTAGTATCAATAATAAAAGCTGTATGCATTAACTGTAGACCGCTGCTGGCTGAGTTTCCTTTTAAATCGTGCGAGTAAAATGTTTTGATCCAGCATATACCGTTAGCACGCTAGCTATAGCGGCCTAGGTAGGGCTAGCAGTTGGGCTAGCAGTTTTCTGCAAACTCGTTTGCCTATAACGCTAACCTCTGTATAGCCAGCTAGCAAGCTATCTATTGAAATGTACAAGACAGAAATTATACTTACTACAAAAGGGTACCAATTTGATTTATTTTTGTCCTGGTTGCAACGCGTTTGGCTCTCTCCTCCCGGGTCATCTCCATCACTCTCTGTGTCCCATGTCGAATCGTAATCGCACACTAAATCGTCCTCCATCATTAAAAAACAATATCAAAATATATGCCTAAAGCAAAACCTATTTAACGTCAGCCACAACAATAAGGCAAGAGTTGAACTTCTAGCCCCAAGTCCGATGACTAAAGACCATAGCTGAAGACGACCAACCGTCCTTCCTCCTGGTCAGCAAAATGTACATCCATAGTAGCGTAATAATTACAAGCCTTTCCGGGTCATTTATTTTGGGAATCCTCCAAAATAAATGTTCTGAATTAATGATGCACTATGTAACGATCCATACGTTCCATTTATTGCCCTATCGGACCGAATTTTACGTAGATTTTAAGTATTTTTTATATATACATGTTTTTACTGAAACCAGGAATATTCATAGAAATTGATTGGATAGAAAGGCCATTGCAATTCAAACAATGTAGCAGAATGTTAAGAACGGCAGAAATGTTTACATGTACCACTCCGTTGCAAAGATCTAGCGGCCTACTTCCGCATTAAACCGATTTGCGTGTTGTCACCATCATAGATATCCATAATAAAGGCTAGATCTCTCGTCCGCGCTGCTGGCCAATGGAGGTCGACGACCGCAGCTGGCGGCCATCTTGCCACAGACAGCTCGCTTACTCATAACATTGTGTGTTAATGGTGCATGTACTTTCAAATAACCACAACTTGCTCAATATTCTACCGATTTTCAAACGGTTTGGATTGTTAAAAATGTCAAAGATGTAGTTATGACACTACATAGTTTTTGAAAAAAATGCATATTATATATAAAGCATCCAGAATAATAGCCACGTTAATAACATTTGTAAGAAACTGAACCGTTTGTAAATCCGTCAAGATTTCTGCGAGATTAGAGTATTTGTGATCACTCACCTTACATCAGGTACCATACAGCCCACCAAGCTTGCCTGTGACAAGATGGCCACCGGCGATGACGTTAGAGACTCCGCCCTAAGTCATCTAGCCTTTATTATGGATATCTATGGTCACCATAGATTGTATTTTTTTTTCTTCACCATAGATTGTATAATCACTGGATGGAGCCATGTGTGACGTCACCCATTGGTTTGTTAAGATCTGATTTGGGTAATTGTATTTGCCGTTACGGGCGCAGACATCTTGTTCGCGGATGTGACAATTTTAGATGAGAGGGAGGAGTAATCTAGCTATCTAACTGATATAAATTGGGATGCTAACAAAAAACAGTATAAAAACAAAATGTAAAACAAAATGTAACGTTACTTACCGGATAAACTGAACTGCCAACTACTTTGAGTGTCTTGTCCTACAAACGAACGCCATAGCCGCGCCCTAAACGCCCCTTTTGCCTTATAGCCAATTTTAAAATCAACAAGACCATAATTAAAAAAATTTACATCATGATAAATTGCAGAAGGCTTAAATCTAGCGATTGAGACCAAATACTCATTATGAAAATGTTTACTGAGGTAATAAATAAAGTGAGACGTGTCTCTCATTCTCATAGACTATTACAGAAACCGAGCACATTTGCAACCAGACGTATCGCCTCCAGCTGGAATTGAGATAGAATGCAGGTTTAAGGCACTTCCTCATTTGCATCAGTTTGCCAAACCGGATGCTCAACCTGTTGTATTCACCAATGACTGTATATGAATGGAAGAAAAAACACCATTCGTTCCTATAGAGAGCAAGGGAAGTCAATTAGAAACTTTTTTTTAAGCAACTTTTTGGTGATAATTGTGCATAATGCGAAGCCTCAAGATGAGCATGATGACGTAGATTTGACATGAGCAACGTGTCTGAACATTGTAATACTTCTCATATGTTTGAAAAAAGAAATCTGAATCATTACGAATCTTACCTCTTGCAGAGAAAGGAGAGCGTGAGTAGGAGTTGTCCATGAGCGTAAAAGCAGGAGCCACTTTTGGTAAGTATTCTGATGAATTATTTTGTAATCTTGACTGTATGCCTCCATGTCCCCCCGATTGCCTGCAAACTTCTCCTGCACTTTTAGGTAATTTCTCTACTGTGCAACAGTAAGTCACGTGGTTATGACACCATAGTTAGCATATTTTCACAAAAATGACTGCTACAGGGTTATAACGTGGGATACAAGGTAATGTATCTTTTTATACATTGGACAAATAGTGTCTTTAAATTCTTCAGATGTAAATATATTCACTGGCAAAGTGACCCCTAAAATGAATGGAATGAATGGAATGCTAATGTAAAATGTTAGCCAGGTAGCATCAGAATTTACCCAGGGCTGCTTCAACTTCCGGGTGTAAGCCTTTCTATCCAGTTTATTTCTATGGGAATAATTCAGGGACAATATACCTAATTTCCAAAAATACACATTATCATTATTTTTTTGTCCATAATATACATTAGTTTCTAGTTAGATATTGTGTAATGTTGATTTTGCTATTGTAATATATTCTCTGTATATTGTATTATTTATGTTTGTGTTTTCAAACCCTGGATTCAATATGCTAGTTTCTAACGTTTAATATTCATGAAACATAGTTTTTGTATTTTTTGAAAAAGTTACATAGTGCAGATTTAACAGGACAAAAATTATGGAAAATTTGCCAAATTTATACATTTTATACTTGGAATTATCATAGAAAACATAACTGAACGTATTTATATTACATTGGGTAGAATTTATAGGCCTATTATTAGCCAAAATTATAAACAATTATATCAATTTTTTCCTTACCTGTATTGCACTCACCTAACGATATCTAGAATGAATGGAACTCCTTTTCCTTGTATGGTGTACCAATTAAAAAAAACATGCAAATGGTGGACATGGCCAAAATGTTACATTTTTCGCTCAACTAAACACAACACACAAGTTAAATTTTAGTTCAGGCAATGCAATTTGTGGGTTGGAGTCATGGCCGTCTCTGGCAATGTGTCACGTAAATCCATGTCGATGTGAAAAGAGAGAGACAATTGCAAAGTACTTCCATTCAACCGTGTTCATTCACAAGACAGTTAGAAATCAAAACTTCCACGAGGGGCTGAAACAGGACTATTCATTAATTGTAGAGCACAACAACATAGAGGAGAAACTAACAGGAACATTGATCGACAAGGACAAGGAGGAAACACAAGGGCTAAATACTAAAACAAATGAGGGCTAACACAAAACACCTGGGAACCTAATAACAATGACGTAACCTAAACAGGCACAACCGGAAGAACATAAACATGCAAGGCATAGAAGGGACACCAGGGGGAACCAAAACACAACACATGAGGGAGCAAGCAAGAGACAGGACACACACAGGAGAGCAACTCAAAAGAAGGAAGTCCATCTCACAGCCCACCCTGGGCTGGACGTTACAGTACCCCCCCCCACAAGCCCACCACACCAGGGTGGGCAATACAACGGGACCAGGGTCAAGAAGGGCAGAGGGCCCGGGGTCAGGAGGGATAGAGGGCCCAGGGTCAGAAGGGACAGAGGGCCCGGGGTCCGGAGGGACAGAGGGCCCGGGGTCCGGAGGGACAGAGGGCCCGGGGTCCGGAGGGATAGTGGGCCCAGGGTCAGGAGGGACAGATAGTACAACGGGCCCGGGGATAGGCAGTTCAAAGGGCCCGGGGACAGGCAAAACAGTGGGCCCCAATGGCAGGGAGTCTAGGAGCCCAGACGGGGATCCTCACTATGGGGACTTCTACCCTGCACCGTAGAACAAAAGGAGCTAATGAAACTAGCCTGACTACTAGCGGGGCTAATAAAGCTAGCCTGTACAATAGGGGGGCTAGCCTCTATGCTAAGGGACCTAGCCTGGGCTCTGGAGGAGCTAGCGGGGCAAATAACGCTAGCCGGTGTGCTAGGGAAGCTAACCTCTATGCTAGGGGACCTAGCTTGGGCTCTGGAGGAGCTAGCGGGGCTACTAAAGCTAGCCTACATGCTAGGAACGCAGACGGGAGCTAGGAAAACCCTAACTGAAGGAGCAGAGGCCATCCGGGGCTGTGGTGGAGTCAGCTGTGGTGGTGTCCTCCGAATAGCCCTTCTTGTCCATTCGGGGGGTATCTCCCACTCCTCCTCCTCCTCCTCGTCTTTTTAGAGCTCACACACCTCCTCCGAGCTGTCCTGGTCACCGTAGAGGTGCCTGAGGGCCTTCTATTTGTATTACCTCCATGTGGTAATACTCCTCGTCTGAGCTGTCGATGTCCCACATGGAGGTGAGTCGGACCTGCTCCGTTGGCTGCTCACTCCCAGTTACGTAGGAAGAGCTAGAGCATGCAGCTAATACACCCCCAAAAAACTTCCCACCGAGAGAGAGGGGAAATCTTTCCTCGGGTCCGTGGGCGATCCTTCGCTGCCTCATAGAAAGGTTGATCAATCTGTCACGTAAATCCATGTTGATTTGAAAAGAGAGAGACAATTGCGAAGTACTTCCACTCAACCGTGTTTATTCACGAAACACTTAGAAATCAAAACTGCCTCGAGGGGCCGAAACAGGACTATTGATAAATGTTAGAGCACAACAACATAGAGGAGAAATGAACAGGAACATTGATCGACAAGGACAAGGAGGAAACACAAGGGCTAAATACTAAAACAAATGAGGGCTAACACAAAACACCTGGGAACCTAATAACAATGACGTAACCTAAACAGACACAACCGGAAGAACATAAAACATGCAAGGTATAGAAGGGACACCAGGGGGAATCAAAACACAACACGAGGGAGCAAGCAAGAGACAGGACACACACAGGAGAGCAACTCAAAAAAAGGATGTCTATCTCACAGCCCACCCTGGGCTGGACGTTACACAATGTTGGCGCCATAGGTGAGAAATGGGGATCTGATGTGGGGGAAACTTATCAACCACTTTGTTCATAACCCTCTTTTTGCTCTCCTGTGAGGATTTCCCAAGGGGGTAAGCGAGCATCCAGAAAGCGTACCTCCTATGGGGAGATTCTGAGGCTAACAAGGCACCACCTTTCCGTTAGCATTCCACAGACTTAATTCATGTTGACGTCACTTTGACAATGAATAAATTTACATCTGAAGCGTTTAAAGACTCTATTTGTCAATTGTTTATTTCTAAAGAAACACAACAATGTATAAAAGGCTCTATTACCTTGTATCTCACGTTATGGCTCCGTAGCAGCCATTTTTGTAAAACGTGGAGGCATACAGTCAAGGGAAAAGCCCATAGAGAGTCCATGAAAAGCATCGGAACAAAATATTTGCTCCTGCTCCTACGCTCATGGACAAATCCTACTCACGATCTCCGTCTCTGCAAGAGGCAAGATTCGGAATGATTCAGATTTCACGTGGCACAGCTACCAGAAAACGTACAACTTCAGACAGGTTGCTCACGTCACATCTACGTCGTCAAGCTCAGTTTGAGTCTGCACAGTACGCTCAGCCATCACCGGAAAAGTTATTCTAATTGACTTCACTGGTCTCCGTCAAAGTCTATGGCGTTGCTGTGTCCATTTTATTTACTGTCTATGCGATATCCCAAGCTGATGCGCCAGACCAACTGTCTCACATCATGTGCTCAGATAATGTTCTACCCTCTGATCTAATTGGAGAGTGAAACAAAGGAGGATACACCTGCAATGGACAACCGCACATCTATGTCTGTATCCAAAATAGAAGAAACATCCCATATAAACCCAAGTTACTTTCTGCCACTTATTTACCTGGGCTTAGATCTTGCTCTGCTACAGTATGTGACAGTACATGTTGGCATTCATGATTCCCTTAATGAACTGTAGCTCCTCAGTGCCGGCAGCGCTCATTCAGGCCCAAACCATGACACTCCCACCACCATGCTTGCCTGTAGGCAAGACACACTTGTCTTTGTACTCCTTACCTGGTTGCCGCCACACATGCTTGACACCATCTGAACCAAATAAGTTTATCTTGGTCTCATCAGACCACAGGACAAGGTTCCAGTAATCCATGTCCTTAGTCAGCTTGTCTTCAGCAAACTGTTTACGGGCTTTCTTGTGCATCATCTTTAGGAAAGGCTTTCTTCTGGGATGACAGCCATGTAGAACAATTTAATGCAGTGTGCGGCATATGGATTGAGCACTGACAGACTGACCCCCCCCCCCACCCCTTCAACCTCTGAAACAATGTTGGAAGCACTCATACATCTATTTCCCACACCTGAGACCCTGTAACACTAACAAGTCACATGACACCGGGGAGGGAAAATGGCTAATTGGGCCCAATTTCAACATTTCCACTTAGGGGTGTACTCACTTTTGTTGCCAGCGGGTTAGACCTTAATGGCTGTGTGTTGAGTTATTTTTAGGGGACAGCAAATGTACACTGTTATACAAGCTGTACACTCACTACTTTACATTGTAGAAAAGTGTCATTTTTTCAGTGTTGTCACATGAAAAGTTATAATCAAATATTTACAAAAATGTGAGGGGTGTACTCACTTTTGTGAGAAACTGTAGCAGGCTACTTCTATTTACATTTTTCTTCCTCTGTCTCCTTTCTTTATTGTCCCCTGTGCATCTTAGGGATTTGCTGATCTGTCATTGTTGTGACTGTGATAACTTGAACTAGCAATTGTCTTGCATTGCAATGTTGCCTGCTGAGTAGCTCAGTTACCTCACTCCCAACTATCATCACTCAGGTACAGATGTGAGCATGGCTTGCAAGGACTGGAGAAATGGGGAGGCTTAATACATTTTCTTCGGGTTGTCGGTGCCCATATGAGTAAGGCCATGGTTCTCAGCAGGAAACCGATGGAGTGCATACTCCAGGTAGGGAATGAGTCCTTACCCCAAGTGAAGGAGTTCAAATACCTTGGGGTCTTGTTCGCGAGTGAGGGAACAATGGAGCGGGTGATTGGTCGGAGAATCAGCGCAGCGGGGGCGGTATTACACTCATTATTCGCACCGTTGTGACGAAAAGAGAGCTGAGCCAGAAGGCAAAGCTCTCAATCTACCGGGCAGTTTTTGTTCCTACCCTCACCTATGGTCATGAAGGCTGGGTCATGACCGAAAGAACAAGATCCAGGGTACAAGCAGGGTACAAGATCACGTTTTACTGAAATGCTACGTCATGATGGTTCCAATAAAAATACATTCATTTTGAAACATGCTGAAAGACACGAAAAGGAAATGTGCAAAAAACACGGGAAAAAAATGAGAAAATTGTGTCCGTGTACACGAATCAACAGATTAAAATTGCATGACAATTGCTGTGAGACTGCGTTGGTTAGTAACCTCATGCCTAACCTTAACCGTGAATGTTGTAAATTTGTAATCATGGTTGTAATATAATTAATTAGACCGCTATGGAAAATGTGTTCCGGGGCATTCTAGTTTACGAAAACGGGAACCCCCACCAGCACGAGAACGCCCATTTGTGGCTGCAGTTGGATGATATTGGAGCCGAAGGCGGTCAGAAGTGTGGCTACACTTTTGTAAAATTGATACAGCCAGAGACAACACTCGTTGTAATATTTGCGATGTGATATAGAAAGCTAGCATGGCAACACGTCAAACCTAAGGAAACACCTTCTCAAACAGACAACTCGTTGTAATATATGCAAATAGAAACTTAATTAAAGTTGCCCGCAGCTATCAATGGTAGCTCCGAAGACGTTGAGCCCTCCACGGACAAAACTTCAGGGAAACCAGCATAACATCAAATTCATTGTCATGTTCAGGTAAAATAATACCTACAGAGGTTGGATAAATTTTGTTGGAGATAAGTGGGCTTTTTCATTACTTTATCATTATAGCATCATTATCATAAGCATTTTAATAGCGTATTTTTCACACAGCTTAATACATGTCAACGACTCATGTTATTTAACGTTTATCATCATAACAGTATTCGGCTGTGTATCAGCTTAGCTAACTAGCCAACATCAACTATAAATGTAATCAATTAAGCAATCAGATTTTAATGTATAAACATATGTATATTTTATGTGATGCCACCTTTAGCCACATCTCTTTAGATTTTTTAAGTACCGAAATAATTACCGTTGGGTATCGGTATCGAATTCAAGGTATTGGTATTGGTACTGGTATCGGTTCAAATGGGAACGGTACTCAACCCTACTCATTATGCTACTGTGGAAGTGTGGTGCTATTTTGAGCCTTGTTAGTGGTATGAAATAGCGATTTATTTTTACTTCATCCATGCCCTCTATAATTATCAGTTTGCACTAAAACTGGGCACATTTGATTAGCATAAAAACATATCCCAGAAAACGGACGACTCGGTACCATTGTGTTATTAACCCCTAGGTTCATTTTGCGCCGGATTTGTCCTTTGCATGGCAAAAAGAGACTGGATGGTGATCAATCTCTACCTCCATTGGCACATACTGGGCAGGCAGGATCTCTGGCAGGCAATTGTCTGGTGTGTGTAAGTTGCTGATAGAACTTTGAGTCTGTCACTGGAGCTCTTAAAAGTTGCTGAATTGACTGGAATAAAGCCACCAGTAACTAGGATATATTGAAGGGGTGAGTGACCGCTGATGAAGAGGGCCCTCCAATTTTCTATCTCTCTCTTTGCTGCTCCATTATCAAAAACAACTGTAATCTAGTAGCCCTGGCAGAGTGTGTGCAACATATGGGTGTATCCTGCACATGGTTCACAGTTGGTCAGGACACACAGTAAAACCTAACCTTTTGTAATGTATAATGGTATGTTTTTGTGATTTTCCTCATTTTTCTCCCCTCCCAATTCCCTCTAATCCTGACTTGTCGGCAGCTCTGCATCTCCCTAACAGATCTGTGGGATGGTGAAGGGTGCGCACATGGTTTATCCAACCACATTATTATTTTTGCACTGCAAATACAACACAGAAGCTTTTAGTCAGATCATGCACGGGATCATTACGTTCACCAACTATACTTATGAGATTGAATTCAAAAGCCCCCTATCTAGACACAAGGAGTCACTGGAGAGCAACGTGGCTGGATAGATAATCTGATTTATCTAAACCAAATCCCGGGCAGCGCTATGTCTAAGTCAGAGAACCCAAAGTCAGGCTCAAACCTGTTACTACTGTATCATGATGTTGACCAGGGGTGTCCAATTCTGGTCCTGAAGGGCCAGATCATTTCAGATTTTTGCTATTTCCTGGCAGTTAATTGCATCCGCCTGATGTCCCTAGTCTGAATAAATCATTTATTACAAAGAAAGAACAAACAACAGAACTGTCTTGGCCCTCCAGGACCGGAATTGGACACCCCGGATGTAGACTGTCCTGCAACTGCAAATCCCACCATGACACATGGACCCCCCAACATTATTAGGTTTTATAGTTGAATATTACAATCCACAATAAAAAAAGTCTGTAAAATCCGTATTGGCATGCCCCTAGGTCTTGAGAACCAGTATAAGCATGTTAGGGGAACATATTAATTGGTAAATATAATATATGTACATTTTGTTTAGCTAGTTCCCCCCATTCACACCATAAATCTACCCATAAATCTACACACATATTTTGATTTGTCAGGCTGTGATGCACACAGATAAACAAAAGCCCTCATGTTAATTTCAGCAGAATGTTTTCTCTTACCATTCAGTTTTTTAAAAATAGATGAGCCATAACTTTGAGGTTGGATCTCTCCGCCTGTGTTTCTAGCACATACCATTCGACTATTATTAGAAATGTGGGGGTGCAAAACGCAATGTTGATGCACCAGTAAATGTTGGGTAGAACAACTGCCCTAAGTCCTTAGTTAGGTGTGAAATGTGGCTCAAGCACAGAGTTGATGGTAGTTGATGCAGAAGTACTAAATGTGTTTGGAGATTATAGGAACAAGTGTCCAGATGTGTTAGTCCAGGACAGAATTTCAGTGGGGAAAAGAGCAGCAAGAAGATTCAAGAGCATCTGCTTTCTTTGCAGCTGGAGACTAAAAGCATGGCAGCCTAATATGTTCCAAACCTGACAATTTCCTACAGCTAATTAGCAAGATTCAGGGCCCTGCATAAGTATTAGGGGAATTAAAGTCAAAAATGATATCTTTGTGGTACACACAAGGGATATTAAAATTTGATTTATAGATTAATATGATGCAAGAGTACAGACTGTCACCATTTATTTCTCACAGCACATTCAGTGATTCATCCCCCATTTGATCATATATTCATATACCTTGACTGTCCAGTAAACAATGCAAGGCTGTCTATCTTTATCATGGGTGATCAGTGCATGGACAGAGTGAATGGATGTGGAGAGTCCAACTGGATATAACAAGCAGCTGGAGAAGATAAGTAACACTCACGTGAAGAGGAATGAGCTAAATTATGCGGCACCAGCTCAACATAAACAAATAACACACACAGAAAAAGTTCCACATGTGCATCTGTAGAAAATACTGCATCATAGTGGCAAAGTTGACTGGCTGTAAAAATCCAATGTAATCACAAAATGTATCAATTAGTTGCACTACAGAGAAATATAGGAAGAGAGTGGCAGAGGGTGAAAGGAATGAATGAACCTATAATGTAAAATCAATTAACATTTAACAATTATCGTCCTACTGTATTTGACCCTCAAGACATCCGCACACACCCGCGCACACACACGACAGACATATGACACACACATGACACACACATGACACACACACAACCGTAAATCTCAGAATTGCTCCCAAATTACGTTCTCAGGAAACTATTTTGAAAACCTGAATTACGTTATATGCCGACATATTAAGGGCCTTTTTACGTTTGAACTGCACGTTTCGATATTAGGCTATATTTGTACTTCAATTACGTTGCTCCGGTACATTTCGTTTAGCGGATTTATGCGAGAACATTCCACACATTCCATACATTCCATAGCGTTTGAAATTATATTGCAACATTCACAGTTAAGGTTAGATAGGAGGATACTAACGGTTAAGGTTAGGCATGAGGTTACTAAGGGTTAAGGTTAGATATGACGTAACTGAGGTTAAGGTTAGAATTAAGGTTAGGGTTAACATTACAAAAACCGACAATCGCGTGTCTGCATGACGCAAGCAATGTAGGACAAAACACACACAATGTGTCCGACTGGATTTGAACTCATGAACACTGGGATGCAAGTTGCGGATTTATACGCCCATCCACCATCCCCGAACCCCACCCTAGCAAAAACTACGCTATTTACATGCTACTGTCATGATATTCTTATTTTCATATTTAACGTTATTCGAGTGTTCAATTTAGTTCCCTACAAACGTAATTGACCCTCTCATACGTTCATATTAGACATATTTCGGTTTTACAAAATAGTTCCCTCAGAACGTATTTCATGTGATTTAGGGCTGCACACACATGACACACACATGACACACACATGACACACACACGACACACACATGACACACACATGACACACACATGACACACACATGACACACACATGACACATTGGATCCAGTGAGAATTGGCTTACTAGTTAGCAGTGTGCTCTGGTATCATTTCAACACATGACATCACCGGCTGAAGTTATAGTTTCTATTGCCACAGCTGTGTTCACAGGACCACCAGTTAAATCCCAGTGTTTGGCAGCTGGATGGGAGGACTAACACACACACACACACACACACACACACACACACACACACACACACACACACACACACACACACACACACACACACACACACACACACACACACACACACACACACACACACACACACACACACACACACACACACACACACA
>JACXGM010006285.1:0-16374 GCA_016801145.1 Umbra pygmaea | reverse complement strand
AAAACACCCTATGACACTAATTCCAGAATCTCAATGTAAAATTAAAACGGTCATCACTGCTGTTCATTGTTCAAAACATTTCATTGGGCATTCATATCTTTAAAGAAACTTTGCATTTGCAGAATCATTGTTTCAAATAATATATTTATTATCATTAAATTAGACCACCCACACACAAGATAATGATACTTTCACTGTGTAATTGGTTCATACAATTATTCAATATTATAGTACAACATATGTGATACATGTGTCATTATGGTACTATACGGAAATACATCATTGTAATAGGACTAGTATAGAGAATACTACAGACACAGTGGAATAATTAACTAAATAAGAAATGCATTGATGAAATACATAAAAATTTAATATGAGGTCTATGTCCCACCACACCATATCATCTTCTGATATGGCCGCACACATGGTGATGTTGGCCCTATGTTGTCCAGGTGTGATGGCTGGCCAATGAAATGTCAACCTCTCCTTCTTGTCTTGGCCAGGTTGAAGCCTGCCTCATCCAAAAAAAGATATTTATGATAGTTTTCCTCAGCATCCGGATCCAAAACCCACTAAAAATACATTTTGGAACAAGAATTACTGATGTAGAAGTTTTGGGGAATTTTTCACAACAGGCATCTTGAAACTGAACATACCTGAACATACTCAGTCCTCAGTTGCTTGTGTTCACGTTTGTGTTCAGCGTTTTAAAATAAATTACATCAATGTTCTCAAATTAGTGCCAAAGTGATTGTTAAAACCTATAAAATGTGGTACATGACATAGGTGACACCATCAGCTCTACAGACCTAATTTAGCTCATCAAGAATGGTTACAAGGAGAGCTATGATCAAATATGAAGTCTGTGTCTCACCACACCATCTTCTGATATGGCCACACACAATGAAGTTGGTCCCACGTTGTCCAGGTACTTGGATGGTTGGCCGCTGGCCAATGAAACTCTAACCTCTCCTCCTTGTCTTGGTCAGGTTGAAGCCTAGTTCATCCAAAAAGATGACTTTGTGATGGTTTTCATCAGCATCCAGCACTAGAAACCTCTGAAAAGACGGTTTGGAAAGAGAATTTGAAGACCATGTCGAAAATCAAATGACAATGACTGAGGCAGCTACAATGATTCAACCAAACCACAGAAGATCAACCATAGCTACATTCATCAGAACATTTAGCAATGAGAACCGTCAAGTCTACAGCATGCACTAGACTTTGCTTTTCTCTATTGTCAAATTACTGTCAGGGGCGGTTCTACACGAGGGCCTACAGGGGCCAGTGCCCCTGTAAAAATGGCCCTGCCTTCCCCTGTAGCCCCCCCTGAGCTGACTGAATAATACAAAGAAAATAAAATAAATTGATAAAGTTTCAAGATCAACTACGATTTTATGCGCTATCGTCAAAATGTGCCCCTCTGATTAAACACTGGCCCCACCTTGGCCCCCCCAGTAAAATTTGTCTAGAACCGCCACTGATTAGTGTATTCTGCAACGTGATCTCACAGAATTCTGTGAAATCTGTGGTAGTTTCACAGAATGGCAGAAAACACATGCGACTCACATACCAAAGATTGCAAGTTCAAATCCAGGTGGACATTTGCAGGTATTTTGTTTTCTATTACTGCACGATGCAGACGTGTTGCAGATGTGCTTTATTATCTTTCTTTCCTCACTGTCACCATGTTTCCAAACAATACATTACAACGTAATACATGTTACACTCTTAAAAATAAAGGTGCCAGGAAGAAGCAAAAAGGGGGTTTAACAGCGATGCCATAGAAGAACATTTTTTGGTTCACCAAAGAACCTTTCACTGAAAGGTTCCTTGAAGAACCTATTTTTTCTTAGTGCCATTAAAAAATGTGAAAATAATGCATAACTGCCCAAAACTAAACATGTTGCCTTTTATGTTACTAATATAAGTTTAAATATATTTTGCAGTCTAATTAACATAGGAAGCACAAATCTATTTATAGCGGTCAGTGCAGAGATTGTGGCATGCCACCACAAATAAATCAATGTATGGGAAACACAAATTTACTCCAAAAATGTAAGGTCACATGAGATTGATGGTGAAGAACCATTTTATAATCTAAAGTACCTTTTGGTGCTACAAAGATCCTTTTGTGCAATGGAAAGGTTCTTTAGATGTTAAAGGTTCTTCAAGGAACCATATACCCCAACAAAGAAACTTTGAAGAACCTTTATTTTTAAGAGTGTACATGGACCTAACAGCAAGGTTTCTGAGTGATTGAGGTTTGGGTAAGGCTTAGATCGAGTTAACAGCAAGCTCTCAATGTGCGCCCATCGCAGACTTAACTGTGAAACTGCCACAGATTTTGGTCCGTGTTAATTTCACAATTTTTTTGCCATTTCGTGAAACTGCCACGGATTTTGAACTTAAGGGTCTGTGGTCATTACACAGAATTCTGAGAGATCAGGCTGTATACTGAGTAGTTGATGAGACTAAATGTGCAACTATCCCTGCAAAATAGAAACTAGGGCAAATAGGGGAGGCAGAGGCTAATTGTTTTTAATGGATTTCATTGGACAGTATTTGCTGTTTATGGCACTGTCTTGGTCCCTGGTGTTGTCCTCTACCAAGTTCGCCCACACTTCTTAAATGACACCCATGGCTGCCTCTATGTCAATGTCAAAGTCAATGTCAGTTTTATTTCTACAGCACTATTAATCACAACCGTGGTTGTCCAATGTGCTGCACAATGATAACAGAACAAGACAAAAACAATGTAGTTAACAACAATAAAAAACACAATACAATACAACTTCCTCATTGATTATATGCCAAATTAAACAAATTAGTTTTTAGCATAGATTTGAAAACAGACAGTAAAGATACAGAGAGGCAGAGCATCCCACAGCCTGGGGGCAGCTACTGAAAAGGCCCGGTCACCCCTGCATTTCAGCTTCGACTTCGGAACGCATAACAATCTCTGGTTGGACGACCGGAGGGATAGAACTGGACGATATTCAGTTAATAAGTCTGATAGGTAGGAAGGTGCCAGACACTGTTTCTATAGTCCCATGTACCACTTCTCCAGACCATTTATTTTTAACAAGTGGGCAGTATTGGAAAAGCAATTACAAGCACCTTTGGTAATGTCAAATAAAAATAAATGGTCTGGAGAAGTGGTACATGGGACCATAGAAACAGTGTCTGATAAAGAATGATGATGAGATATTACATCCATAGATAATGTATTCCAACTGGTTCCAGTTGGAAATTGGTAACTGGTATCAATGGATCGCATTTTCCTTAAAATGTTCATGATCTAATCATGGTATATTTCTTGTCAGTTTCCATACAATTATGCATTCAGTAATGCAACAGTTATTTATACTTTTGAGCAGTTGTATCAATTGATTGTTCGATCATTTTAATGAAATGAATATACAGTCATCTCAGATGTAATGTGTGAATTGCATTTTGAAATGGTAATTCATTTATCTTATATTTTGTCATTTTGCACAGGTGATTTTAGTTCAATAAACAAATCATTGTAGATTTATGTGTATTGTAACCAAGCAAGTTAAAAAAGTGTTTTGAAAAAGTTTGGTCATTTTGTGTCTAGAGTTTTGAAAAATGACATCAAGTTTCTGAACTTAGTGCCAAAGACATTGTAAAAACTATAACAGCAGATGAATACAATCCCTTACATTGCTAGGCTATGTTTGCTATTCTAGTTAAATTGGCATCTTATCCTGGAATTTCTCTGAACTGCTGTTCAAAACATGAGGATCGATTGCACAAATAGGTGATATGAATGTGAACATGCAATTGGTATTACACAGGCGGTCTGCTCATTTTTCTGACAGTAATTGGACAGCAAGCCGATGTACGCGTCTGCTTTTCTCACGTGGATAGCAAACCATTAGAGGATAAAAATAGCATCTTCTGCTACCAAGGGAGTATTTTGTATGTAATAGCCCCTGGTTTGGTTGCTTTTTCCATCCCAGTTACTGTGGAAACTGCAGTGCTATGCCTGCTTCTACCATTTGGTGTTAATTTTTTGGTTGCTGCTGTAGCTGGGTCATACTGGCTGGATTCAGATTCGATAGATTCAGTTAGAAAAATGCACTGTGACTGTAGTGTAGGTATCTACTGTTCAGCTGCTAGTGTCATTGTTAGCATGTGCATAATAATTAGTTTTAGGGTAAATTATATGGTGTACATACAGTATACTTCCATTCTAAATCAGATAATATGATTTTAAATATTTTTTCCCATTATGATAACACCGACAATGATGTTTACATCACTAAGACAATTTAAGTAAAGTAGGATTTTCTATATTGGAGGACCTGCAGGCTTTAAATTAGGCCTGCATCATATCATTCGGTATCCTAAGATGGGAGACAAGATGTTGCTGGAAGGAACGTCTTGGGAGGCCAGGACAGTGAAGGGGACTCTGCTCCTGTACAGTGCTTTTTTTAACAAGTGCCTTGACTCTCTCTGGTTACTGAAGGTCTCATATAGACCTTGTAGATCTGATGTGTTAGTGCTTACACTAGAAGCCCTCTATATGTAAGGTCAGACCAGCTTGGCGATGCCATGATCGATCACAAGCTTTCTTCAAGCATGCATCACCAAGCCGATCTGACCATTCATTCATCTTCCATTTAGACTGCTTCCGGTGCAACTGCTAAAACATCGGAAGCCTATTGACTTCAAATTGAGGGTAGAGAAGGCGGGAATGGTTGGCAAAGGCAGCACTTAGTGATGTCAGATACTTTTGGAAAGATATGAAACAACAGGGGTAGTCAATCCATAGAAACCCCATGATGCAGCAGGACAACCTGAATGTAATTGGCTGACTGTCTGCTTGCGGGAGAGATATACATGTACTGCCTACTTGAATGTACTTTCTCTAGTCTTCGGGTCTATCTGCTGTTGTTGGCTTCTCCCTCTTGTTATTTCTTCAGTCAACTGTCCTCTTTTCGTAGAGCTCCCCATCCGCCCCAAGGGGAGGCAGCTATATTGAAGCAGAGCCGACACTCCCAGTTGTTATCGAAACATTCTGGGACCTTTACATTGCTCTGCCTGGTGCGCTGATCCATGTTCTGAACCATGTGCAGGGCTGCCTCACTGATGGCCTGTAATGGCAAATTTATAAGTACAACCATGGCCAGTCTAATCCTAGCTTGTTCTATATTCGCCATGCAGGATTCTTATTACCAGGGGTGTAGCCAGAATTTTTGGGCGCCATGAACAAAAACATGCATGGGCCCTGTTGATATAGTAAATCATTCATTATTTAAATTCCAGGGACCTCTCCGAGAAGATGCGAAAACATGCGAGTTGCCACGGATGCTCTCCGAATAGCAAGCTTTTTCAATGACTTTGATCCCAGGTGCACACAGCTCAGTGGGCCAACTACCAATTATTTTTTCGCTGCTTACAGTACATGCCTTAGAAAATGACTAGGAGCAGCTTTTTCACAGTACATGGATGCTGTATCTCAGGATACAGAAGTCTTTAGTTGATACATGCATGGGAGGCTACTCATTCATCAACTATTGAACCGCCATTGACATGTAATACTTTTGTATAGAATTCAAAACTATAGGCAACCAATAGTGATGAATGCAATGCATACTGCTGTGTACGGTAAATACATTTTCTGCAGTAGAAAGATTAACAAATGTTTCCTTATCACATAACAGGTACAAGTAACGAGACATGTTATTTGACACAGTCCTTTAAATTGTAATTGTTTATACATGGTGCCAAATTCGAAGACTGCATTTACCACCCTATTTCTAGTATGAGCCTGCAGCTAATGACTAGAGATAAAGAGTTTGGCTCATTTTAAGGGTATGTGTCATCAAACTACAGGCTTGACCTTCTGGGGAGAGCAGTGATAGAGAGTAGGCACATAAGGAGCATTGGGTGTGTGTTCATGTGCTTGATGTTGATGCTTTTAACACAAATGTTGCTGTTACAACCAAAGTGTTACTGACAGTGTTGCTCTACAATCTGTATCGTCAACTCACACTTGCTCCAGTCACACATGTACCCACGCACACTCAATAATGTATGCGTGCATATGGGCACAAAAGCGTGCACACATGACTATGAAATACTACACGGAGAAGCTTTTGGCTCCTAAGAAATGGAAGGTTCTGGTTTTTAAGATTTTGCTTTAAAATTATCATAATTTAGCAATATGACATAGTATATTGGGCCATTGCTGCTATGCCTGACATACATTTATCGAATTTGTATGGAAAAGTATCCAAACCCTATTAGGATCAAGTATTCAAAGTGTGTTTCCAATAATTCCTAGGTATTAACACCAGTCACCAAATGCTTTTTGTTAGATGAGGCGGTGACTCACTCATCAACCCACTAGTTAATCTTGGACAGGATTTCCATGAGGGTGTAGGCCTATAAAGCTCCTTGTCTCCAAAGCAACAAGCTCACATCGGAATAAACCTGGTACATCTCTTCAAGGCAAACTTTTAAAGAACAGTCTAATAGTAATTTCAGTATGTGAAAAGTCACTTAATATGAATATTCACTTTATTGAATGAACCTGTACACATCTACAGTTTATGTTAAATCCTTTTACATCTGCTTTCATCACACACAGATTTTTTTTGCAGGGTTCGCATATACAATGTGCTGTGATAGGATGGTGAGATTTCTCAACCTTCCATCAATGCAGGTTTAGCAAACCCTCAGTACTCTGGCATGTTGATTGCCTTCCAACTGCAGATTGAGTTCACATCTTTCTTTTTTACTGTACACAAACACAGATATTCTCACACCATGTAGATAAAAATGACTCCTTTATGAGGTATTGACACCAAAAAAAATATTGACCTAGTGTTCGGTGACAGCAGATACATTTGTGTGGCTATTCTCAAATATGCACACTGTCTCTTTGAGGTGCTCGTCCATGGTACAGCAAGTGCCACATCAAAGAACCTGTAGAACAATTGCTCCTCAGCTTGTGTATGTGTGTGGAGCTCTGGAGTAAATGAAGAGACCACTGCGCAATCATCAGTTTCTCTGCTTTTACTATTGATATGTATGTGTTAAATTAATGTTTGTTTTATTCCATAAACACTGACAACATTTCTCCCAAATTCTAAATATAAATATTGTCATACATAGCATTTATATACAGAAAATGGTCAAAATAACAAAAGGTTACAGAGTTGGCAGACCTTGAACAATACAAAGAAAATAAGTTAATATTATTTTTTTAACAACACAATACTAATGTGTTAATTTAAGAAATGTGCAGATATATTTTTTTTAATGAAATAATAATCATTGTATAATAATAACACTTGGCTTTCATGTGTCTTGGCATGCTCTCCACCAGTCTTTCTCATTGATGTTGGAGCAAAACTTCAAGCAGCTTGGCTTTGTTTGATAGCTTTGACCACCCATCTTTTTCTTGATCACATTTCAGAGGTTTTCAATGGGGTTGATGTCAGAAAGATATGGAGTGGTCCCTTAATATTTTCCAGAGTTAAATGTATGTTGCGTGAGTGTGTGTAGTCTGCTACAGTGACAATGTAGCTATCTTTAATATGCAGCTACAGAGACGTAGCTATTTCATACTAATATTAGTCAAGGAACTTAATCAGTGTCATCACTGAGAAACGTCAGGTTAAAAAAGATGGTCATTAGTAGATGTGTGATCAAAGGAGAGGATGTTCCAAGCCAGTGTGAATCAGGCCAGGCATTGGTCTGGGGGTCTGGGAACCTGGTACAGCTGTGATCATAAATGACCTCATAGCTACAAGAACCTACACTTCTACTTCTTTTTCTCCTTCTGATATAATCTCACTATAATCACCCACCTCTTGATCATTTCAAATAAGTTTATGTGAATTCTGTCAAAAATAATTAATTATCAAAGGAAGTAAAAATGATTACATTCTGTCAAAGTGTTCTATTTAAACTGTGATAGACACACTGTAACCGTGCCAGGCTGGGCAGTGTGCTATATGAAGTAGATTTCCCTGTAAACCAGGCCACTCACTCCTTATGTGACTATTCTTTTTCATTTAAGATCTTAGTAAAACATTTCAGGACTCCACTCAATGCATGTGACTATTCTTTTTCATTTAAGATCTTAGTAAAACATTTCAGGACTCCACTCAATGCATGTGACTATTCTTTTTCATTTAAGATCTTAGTAAAACATTTCAGGACTCCACTCAATGCATGTGACTATTCTTTTTCATTTAAGATCTTAGTAAAACATTTCAGGACTCCACTCAATGCATATGACTATTCTTTTTCATTTAAGATCTTAGTAAAACATTTCAGGACTCCACTCAATGCATGTGACTATTCTTTTTCATTTAAGATCTTAGTAAAACATTTCAGGACTCCACTCAATGCGTTTTCAAAGTATACATCCCAGCTTTGAATAAAGGTTGATGAGGAGATGAAGGAGGTTAGAATGGATCAAAATCCCCTGACAGCAATTACTTTTAAATGAAGCTACCTTGGTGTGAATGGAGAACAAATTGGGGATTACTTTTGAGATTGAAGTGGAGCGTATCAATCTCTGTTCTATCCTTCTCCACAAATCATTTCCTCTTTTTCATTATTTTGTCATTCTTTTCTCTGTACTCTGGTGAATGTCTAAGGTTTAAATATAGATGTGTTATCATCAGTGCCAGGGAGACACTTGAGGGACCCACTACCACTCCAGACCTCCGCCTCGCTCCTCGTCTCCCATAGCGACAGGTCTTCTCTCTGTGCCACCCAGATAGACCTTAGTGCCACAGAGCTCTATTGCAACATGTCCTGACTTAATTCCTAGTAGTCCCTGGCACCTCTCACAACATTGAAGGGGCGCCAGCCATCCTCGCTTGTGTGTTTGGGCAATAGGTAGGCTTAAGCCAAATGGAAATCCCCTCACTCTCTCCATCATCACGATGTAGCAATTACCAGTCGGGGGACTGCTAAATTAGATTGGCATACAAGCTCTCCCAGTTTCCTCAGTCAGTGATTTGCCTGTGTGAGTGGTAGATATTACATCCCTGCAGCCTCTTGTTTGAACCCTTCTCTTCTTTTCTCTTGTCTCCCTGTAGCGCTTTCACTCAAACACCTCTTCCTCTCTTTAACTGTTGTGTTGTTTCTTTTCATTTCCCTCCAGAGCGCCTCTTTCCAGACATTTATTCCCTAAAGTTTGACTTATTCCAAGGACTTTTATTTCTAAGCAGGCCTCCACTGTGCCCCAGTTCTCTCCAGGAGTCGATCCTCTTTCCTGCATAGAGAGTGGGGCTTCACAGCCCTCTTACACTGTGTGACATGTTGGTGAGGAGGAAAAAGGAGATGCATGTGAAGGTTCTGAGATATTTCATTGCACTCCAGAAAATATAGCCAAGCTGGCACACACTTATAATACGGATAAACAGTGACAACCCAAAATAAAGCCCAACAATTTCAAGGTGGAAAACTGAGGCAACAGAATATGTAGTCTCTTGTCAGTACTCGCTGAGCAGGCATAATAATAGTAACACTTCCTTCTGTATAAAACCTCAGAGAGCATACACCAACAGTCCGACATGGAAGCAATATCTCACAGTTTGTGTACACAAATGTGCCATAAACTGTATATATAGAACATAACGAGGGTAAATTATCAACAGCTGTGCTTTGCAATGAAGTACGGTAGGTGTCTGTGTAAAGAAGAATAGAGAGGGAACGGTGATATCAGAAAAACGGGGACGCCAACCACCAGACTTCTTGCACGTCAACAGGGGGTGCTTTCCACCACTGGCCTGAGGAGATAGACATGAAAAGTGGGGTGAACACGCATAGTGTTAGGCAGTTTTAATGTGTATGTCAACTCATTGACTCTCCTCAGGACTAGAACTGCGGGTAAATCTTCCAGCAGGGCAGATGGAGGGGCAGGTTCCGGGTTGAGTGCCCCTCAGAGGCAGGGAGGGCTATCACAAAATTTATGAAGAGATGTGACCATGGCCATTGTGGGACCCGAAGAGGTATTCATTTCACTGAAGGAAGGTGCCTCAGTAGTAATCTGAGCGCACACCGAGCTGGAGGATACATAAACCCTCATGTCCTTAGCTAAAGATGCACACCACTACCTGCCAGCCAAACAGTTCATTTGTGTGGTCGATGCCCGGATGACCAGAGGAGGGGGTGGTGTGTGAACCTGGCTAATAACAGGGACTACCTCATCTGGCGAGGGTTCAGGCTCCTCGCTGCCCAGATGTGCTCCAGGTTACAGTGGTCAGTCCAAATGAGAAAAGGGTGTTTAGCTCCCTTGAGAGGTAGTGCCTCAAAGCCAGAAGAGTTTGACAACAGCCAGCAGCTCTTGAGTCATAAGTCATAATTCCGTTTGGCAGGCGTCAACTTCCTCAAGAAAAATGCACAGGGGCAGAGCTTGGCCGGCATACCAGACCGTTGCGACTGCCCCGCACCTACCCCACTCTTGGAAGCATCCACCTTCATCACGAAGAGCAATGATACTGTAGGTCAGGGTGTGCCAACACAGGAGCTGAGGAAAACAGGACCTTCAGTAAGCTGAAAGCCTGGTCTGCCTCGGATTTCTTACGCAGCCTGGTCGGCCCCCTTTCAGCAGTTAAGTGAACGGAGACAGATTGCTGGAAGAAAAGGTACTTCTCAACTTTGACGTATAAATCATACTCCAGCAGCCTTTCAAGCACCCGGGCATACCAGAGACATATAGTTTGCAGGTGGCAGTGTACACCAAGATGTCATTAATGTACATCACCGCACCGCACCCCAAAATATCTCTGAAGATCTAATTCACAAATGATTAAAACCATACGGCATGGCCAGGTATTTGTAGTGGCCAGTCGTAGTGCTAAACGCTGTCTTATGCTCGTCTCCCTCTCGGATATGCATGAGATTGTAGGTGTTACGCCCACATTGTCATGATCAGAGCTCGGAACAGGGGAGAACCCAGAGGCAGAGTCACAGGTGAGAAAATAAAGATAATGACGTTTATTTGTAAAGTTGGATTAGTTGATGGTTGGAAAAGTATGGGAAGTGTAGAGATTATCCGGGGAGAAAGACAGAACAGTTGTGAAGTGATGGCTCAGGTGATGAGGCTGAACCGGTTTGGCTTGGTGGTGGACAGATGTGACACGAATTAGGGTGGCAGGCTGGTAGGGTTCCGGCACACAGAGTTGGGGTGGCAGATGGGTAGACACTGAAGCTCGGGATGAGACAGCAGACAGGTGGTTCAGGAAACCCACAGCAGAGGGGTAAGCAGGTCGAGTGTACGGGTGGACAAATAAATTGGTCCTGGAGTGCAAATAGAAATAGCTGGATGAGTAGCTAGTCATACAGACTACAAAAACAGGACCTTAGAAAACAGGAACTCAGAACTGACTAGAATATGGAGACTTGATTACACACAGGTGGATTCTATTTATCATCATTAATCATTTAGGTCAACATTGGATCATTCAGAGATCATCACTGAACTTCTGGAGAGAGTTTGCTGCACTGAAAGTAAAGGGGCTGAATAATTTTGCCCACCCAATTTTTCAGTTTTTTATTTGTTAAAAAAGTTTGAAATATCCAATAAATTTCGTTCACTTCATGATTGTGTCCCTTTGTTGTTGATTCTTCACAAAAAAATACAGTTTCATATCTTTATTTTTTTTGTGTTTGAAGCCTGAACGTCGAAAAGTTCAAGGGGGTCGAATACTTTCACAAGGCACTCAATAAGCGCATAGTTGTTCCACCCTGACCCAGCAGCCAGGGTGTGGAATTTTAGGGTGTACTCTCACACTGTTCTGGTCCACTGACATAGATGAAACAGGCGCTCACCTGCCTCGTGACCCTCAGGTGCATGGTCGAAGACCGCACTGAAGAGGCAGGTGAATGCCTCAGTCTTCCACACCAGGGTTCCCATCCCGCCAAATGGCCCTTCCAGTCAAGCAGGAGATGAGGGCGGAGACCCTGTCGGGTCCTGTCGCAGAGGGGGCCGTGGTGTTGAAATACAGTCCCAGCTGTAGCAAAAACACTTGTCAATGGGACACAGCACTGTTGTCCCGCTCCATCCGGTCGACTGTTTGTCTAACACGATTGATCACTGAGCTGAGACTAGCCAAGACTTCCCCATGCTTGTGTATGTGTTCGACAATCAAATCCCTTGTCATCTACCTGCTGACTCAATTGTTAACGGTGAGATATTCTATGACCTGCTGGGGAAGAGGAAATAGGAGTCAGATGCAGGTGAATGTTCCGAGATATTTAATCACACTCCAGCAAATACAGCCAAGCTGGCACACACTTATAATACGGATCAACAGTGACAACCTAAAATAACACCAACCAATTTCAAGGTGGGAAACTGAGGCAACAGAATTAATTTTGGCCACTCCAGAACCTTCAACTTTTTCTGCTGTAACCACTGGACAATAAACTTGGCCTTGTGCTTAGGGTCATTATTGTGCTGGAATGTCCAAAGACCATTCCATGTGCAGCTTTCATGCAGAAGAATGCTAAATGTTTGCCAGTATTGTCCGATAACATGCTGCATTCATCTTGCCATCAATTTTCACAGGGTTTCCAATGCCTTTAGATCTCACACACCCCCAAAACATCAGTGAGCCACCACCATGCTTCACAGTGGGGATAGTATTCTTTCCAATATAGCTCTTGTTGACCCCTTTCCAAACCTAGCACTTATGGTTGTGACCATAAAGCTTTATTTTGGTACTCCAAAAATGTTGGTACACCAAATTACTGTGTGCCAGAAGCTGTGAGGCATGTCAAGTTGTTGTCGGGCATATTGTAACAGGGCTTTTTGTGGCACTGGCTCAGTAAAGGCTTCTTTCTGGCAACTTGACCATGCAGTTAATTTTTGTTCAAGTATTGTTGTATTGTGCTCCTTGAAACAACCACACCGTCTTTTCCCAGAGCAGCCTGTATGTCTCCCGAGGTTACCTGTGGGTTTTCTTTGTATCCTGAACAATGGATTTGGATATCTTTTTATATTAATTTCCAACTTTATACAGTTCCAGTATCGTCTTACGCAGGTCTTTTGACAGTTCTTTACAGCTCCCCATGGTCCCCATGCACTGCTCAGTGCATCCACTTTAGAGCTAACAAACTCTTCGACTATTTATTCACAGACACTAATTGCAATTCAAAATTCTACAGGTGTGGGAAATTAACCTTTAATTGCCATTTTAACCTGTGTGTCACCTTGTGTGTCTGTAACAAGGCCAAACATTCAAGGGTATATAAACTTTTCATTAAGGCCATTTGGGTGATTTCTGTCTGATCAGTATGGTTTACAAAAGAGCCAAACAACTATGTGATAATGAATGGCTTCATATGACCACTATCCTTACATAAGTCAGATTTTTTGCATGAACAGTCATATTGTCAAAATCATTTCCCAATATCTGCCAGGGTATGCACACTTACAAGCACAAAAGTAAAAATGCAAGCAAATGTGAAAAGAACAGGCATTTGGGCAATAATAAAAAATAGACACTAAAAGAAAGACCCCTATTTACCACCTGCTGCAGTTTCAGCAGTAAGACATGTTGTTTCTTCCTGTGCCAGAGTTGGTGTAGTGGTCTAAGCTCTCTCCTCTGGACCACATTTGCCCTGGCGACGGTGGTTTGAGACCCGGCTCAGCCACTATGTTTGCCTTTCTCTCTGTCTCCCTAACCTATGCATCCTACTCTTCTGTCATTTAAAATAATTTACAAAATATACCTCTCAAAAACAAAGATTGTTGTTCCTTCTTGGCACTAAATAGCTTGTTAGCGAGGTGCTTTATGAATTCCTCATAAATATTAGCTTGAAAAGCAGTAAATGTGAGAGGCTCAATGAGACCGACGCTGCACACCATATCACAGGAAGAACCTTTTGTTTTTTTCCATCAGACATGTGTGGGAGAACAATTGAAAAAGGTTCACGCATTCAACAACATCATCCTATTATCCAGTTTTTGGGTCCAAATACATTCTACTTAGGGTAAAGTATCAACTGGTTGGGAGGATAAAACAGTCTTATTTTTCATATTTTAAGAACCTCTCAGAAAAAACATGCTGTGAATTCAACATATCACTCGTCTGGGATTTCACTTGCAGTGATGCTTGCAGTATAAAATATTTTAAAAGGATTTATCTTATAGTTTCTTTCAGATGGTTGTATCTGTTTTTGTAATTACAATGTTGTCTATACTTAATGCCATGTACTAAATCACCATTTCCCTTTACCCCTGTCGCTTGCAGCTAAAGAGAAGGATATTGAAAAGCACAGGGAATTGATGGGTGGCTGTTATCTCTGCAGGTGCATCTGTTATCAGTGAAGATGTAATTGATTTAGTTTGAGCCGCTTTGAATCACAAGAACTGGGATTTCAGTTGGCCACATTAACCACTAATAGCACAGTCTCCCTGAGAGGTAAATGCACTGCATTGCTTGGTCCAAAGCCAGAACATAATCAATCAAATGTATTTATGAAGCTTTTTTACCTTAGCCGTTGTCACAAATTGCTTATACGCATACCAATCTTAAAACCCACATGAGAAAGAAATGCAGATGTTGGCTAGGAAGAAACACCTAGAAATACAGGAGACCTAAAAAATAAACCTATAGAGAAGACAGATTTCAATGAGTGACCAGTCCTCTTTTGTCTGAGCCTGGCTGAGTTTGAAAGGGTACATGGCCATTTAGACCAGATCATTTAAATAATTTTCAAGGCAAACAGATGATTAATTGCCCAAAACTTCCAGAGCAGGAGAGGAAGAGAGAGATTAATGGTTTAATACAGATTTTAAAAAATAAACATTAGAACACAATCAAAAGAAAAGCAACCAAAGAAACAACAGCGGATTCCATACTGCAATACTCAACAGTAAAAACATTTTCTGAATCCAAGATGCAGTTTGGGACTTTTGCAATCACCAAAATAACTACTCCACATAACTGCTGCCAGTCCTCCACGAACCTTACTCCTTTCCAGTGTGTTCTTGGTTTTCAGCCTGTCCTGGCCCCCTGAGCCAGACCGAGGCACCTGCAGTAGACGATTGGTTCCCGCGTGCGAAGGAGATGAGGAACACTGCCCATGTGCACCTTCAGCACGCCGTCATAAGGTTCAGGCAGACCGTCACCACGGGCCCACCCCGGCGTGTCGCCCTGGGGATTGTGTCTGGCTCTCGACCCAGAACCTGCCCCTCCGCCTGCCCTGCCGGAAGCTGGGTCCGTGGTTTGTGGGGCCATTCAAAGTCCTGAGGAGAGTAAATGATGTCTCCAACCTGCCATCTCACATGCATATTCACCCTGTTTTCCATGTTTCTCTCTATAGGCCAGTGGTGGAAGGCCCTGTCCTCCGTTGGAGATTGATGGTGCTCTGACGTACTCCGTCCGGGCTATATTAGAATAGAGACGGCGGAAAGGTGGTCTCCATTACCTCGTGGATTGGGAGGGGTACGGTCCCGAGGAGCGGTGCTGGGTGCGGGCTGAGGATGTCCTGGACCCAGGCCTCCTTTGAGAGTTCCATCTGCGCCGGCCAGACCGCCCAGCTCCGCATCGCGGGAGCTGCGCGTCAGGGGAGGGGTACTGTCGGCATTTGAGATCCTAGTACCCCCTCTGCTGGCGCACACAGGTTCTGGCGCTCGGCGTCCCCTGCTTTCTGAAGGTGTTTCCACTCCCAGCAATAACCCCCGGATTGCTCACAGCTGAGTCCACTCATCATAAAGGACCACTCATCATATATATATATATATATAGCCTAATTCAAACCCTAACCTTAACCTTAGAAAACATTAACTATGTAGAGCATCTATAGATGGTCATTTTGACTATCCAAATAAAGTGAAACATATACACACATACACATTTTATTTACGCACACACGCACGCACGGACGCACGGACGCACGCACGCACGGACTAACACACGCGCACGCGCGCGCGCACACACACACACCTAAAGGATTATTAGGAACACCATACTAATACTGTGTTTGACCCCCTTTCTCCTTCAGAACTGCCTTAATTCTACGTGGCATTGATTCAACAAGGTGCTGAAAGCATTCTTTAGAAATGTTGGCACATATTGATAGGATAGCATCTTGCAGTTGGAGATTTGTGGGATGCACATCCAGGGCACGAAGCTCCTGTTCCACCACATCCCAAAGATGCTGTATTGCACAGGTGTCAAACCGGTTCCACGGAGGGCCGAGTGTATGCAGGTTTTTGCTCTTACCTTGTACCTGACTGATTGAATAGGTTACTAATTGGTTAAGATCTCCCCTCACCTGGCAGTCAAGTTCTTAATTGGGCTCTAATTGAAAGGAAAGACCAAAAACCAGCATACACTCGGCCCTCCGTGGAACCGGTTTGACATC
>JACXGM010006284.1:19707-33261 GCA_016801145.1 Umbra pygmaea | reverse complement strand
GTGGCGAGATTATATCTCCAACCTGGCCTGGGAACGCCTCGGGATCCCCCAGTCGGAGCTGGTTAATGTTGCTCGGGAAAAGGACGTTTGGGGTCCCCTGCTGGAGCTGCTGCCCCCGCGACCCGATCTCGGATAAGCGGATGAAGATGGATGGATGGATGGATGGTGTACACTAGATGTATACCTATTTTTTCACATCTTCGGGCACCACAATGATTTCCATCGTGTGGTAATATTTTTCCTTCTAATTATTTATTGCAATAATAAAGAACAGCTGCATTTGTGTAGATGAGAGGACCAAAGTGTATGCACGTTGTGCACATGGTTATCGTTAAGCATGCACCCTTAAAACGGCATATGACTAACACACCACTGACTTTTAACCAGGTTTTTCCTGGTCAGTGGCGGAATTGTTATTCGGAACTACAAGATAGCACCAGGGAACGTTTGCGCCGGAACACCCTCTTCTTTTCGCTTAACCGCCCAACGAACGCAAGTTCATTCCCTAATTTACCAATGTGCATCTGTGGAGGGAAAAGTCCCATATGCGTCTGGTGCAAGATAGGAATGATGCATGCGTTTGTGTAAAAAGTCAATTTTGCTGGGTGTAAGATAGGGCCCTAAGTGTTCAAACACTGCATGTTAAACTTTACACAAGAACAGAAACTCTCTTTAAAATCTTACACAAGGACAGCAACGGTCTTTTAATACAGTACAGAAAGACAGAAACTCTCTTTAAAACCTTACAGGACAGAAAAGCTCTCTTAAAACATTACACAAAGACAAAAACTCTCTTTAAAATCTTACACAAGGACAGAAAATCTCTTTTAATATCTTGCCAACATATTTAGTTTTTTTTTTTACAATTGAACTGCACGTTTCGTTATTAGGCTATATTTGTACTTCAATTACGTTGCTCCGGTACATTTCGTTTAGCGGATTTATGCGAGAACATTCCACACATTCCATAGCGTTCGAAAATATATTGCAACATTCACAGTTAAGGTTAGTTAGGAGGATACTAACGGTTAAGGTTAGGCATGAGGTTACTAATGGTTAAGGCTAGATATGACGTTACTGATGTTAAGGTTAGAAGTAAGGTTAGGGTTAACATTACAAAAACCGATAATCGCGTGTCGCATATATCCCATCTGTTATATCCCATCAGTGGTCCTTCGAGCCGGATATATAACAGAGTTATAAGCTATAAGTCCATAAGCTATTGCTTATGCTGATGTTATAATATAAGAGCTGTAAGGCCTCTCTCTCCCCTACGTCACTCTTGGCCTTGCTTCCTTGTCTACTCTCCTAAAGGAAAGTCTTATCTGGCTTGACCCTGAATCTTCTGCCTGTCTGTCTTACATGTCCTAGAATCTTCCAACAGGCCTCAACTATAGCTGTACAACTCTTTCTAATAGTAATACAATTCTAAACTGTCCAAACTGTATTTAAACATGATTATATAGAATATACTTCTCAACATTGCCATGGAATACATGAGAGAGGTATTCACAGGAAAGGACTTTATTACTTAACTTGAGCCAAATGATGCCAAAGAACACTTTATTCGTTTATATTTTGGTTGACTTATTATTCTCGCTGAATAATTAATGTAGACATTGTATTTGTTTTACAATAGTGTTTAGGTTTCTTACTTCTCATGCCTTTATTTAGAAATCTGTGAAAGGAAGTTCAGCGGTGCTACATATAATTTTTACGTGAAGCGCCATTCTGATAAACGTTACCAGAGAAGCGAGATGAAAGTTCGGGTAAACAAAATGTTTCTTACTACCTCTTAGCTCCTGGCTGATGAAGGGCACAAGGTGCAGTTTAAACTTTATGTTGTTAAAGTTTGAGAGACTTTGAAGTGTTTATTTGATCAATCTCCTTTGAAGCTGTTAGCTAACGCATAGTGGGTTGTTAGCATATGTTTAGAATATCAGTGATGACAATTTAATTTCTGTGACGTCCTCCACTCCATCATCTGCTTCCACATCTCACCTGAACACATCCTCCTCCACCAGTAACCGTCAAGTTCCACACAGCCACGAACGCACCCCCATAGCCCGGTCCCAATCACCTGAATATTGAACACCTGCTTTCCCCCTTGGTTTGTATATAAGCCAACACATTATATTTCTTCAATGTGAGGTATTGTAAGTACACAACCTTCATACTGAGCGAAATCATGATTATTGTATCCTGGTCTGACATACTTCTTCTGTCCGTGAGTTTTTGGGAATTTTGGATTACCCTTTGGTACTTTCGCCTGATTCCCTGCTTTGCCAGTTGCCGACCCTATTTAGTCTGAGGAGCCATTCATTGTGTAGTAAACTCTGCCTGTTTTGAGAACCCTGTGCCTGCATCTGTCCTGCCAGTCTAAGTATCCAAGCCCAGTTTTGACCCAAGCCTGCCTGTATTAAGATTTGTGTGCCTGCTTCTGTCTTGCCAGTCTCAGTTTCCCAGCCCTGTTTGACCCAAGCCTGCCTGACCACGAGTTCTGAGCTTTGCACCTGACTGTTTTCTATTGTCATTCATATTCCAGAATATATTCAGTATTCCACGGGCTTATCTTTCTCCTGTACCCTCAGGTGCCTGTAATAAATATATATTGGATTTTAACTTCTGCCTAAGTGCCATCATTACAGAATACATCGCCTCTCTATTGGAGATAAATCCAGCAGAGTTACACGCCCGTCTTACCCGGCAAGAAGAGAGGATTGCTGAGCTCTGTCAACTGATCTGACAATCTACACTGACCCGTGGTGAACAGGTACCTCCGCCTGCCACTCCAAACATAGCCATGCCTTTAAAGTATGACGGCACACCTGGAAAAAGTAAGGGATTTCTAATGCAATGTTCCATGTATATTAATCACCATCCTCAGCAGTTTGAGTCAGACCGCCAGAAAGTGGACTTCATAATCTACCTGTTCACAGGCACGGCATTAGACTGGGCTACAGCACTATGGCATTCTTACAATTCCGGGCTTAACTCTGAATCCCAGTTTTTATGCATGTTTGATTATGTTTTTGATCATCCAGCCACAGGCCGGAGCGTAGGGGACGAACTGTACGAAATCTGACAGGGTAAACATTCAGCAGCAGATTATGCGCTTGAATTTCGCACCCTCGCGGCTGGCAGTGGTTGGAGCAACCCAGCTTTACTCACAGCATACAGGAGATGTCTATCTAGAGAGCTGCAGGCTGAATTGGCTTGTCAGGGAGACCAAGCAGATTTAAACCAAAATATGTCTATGTCTATTTCTATTGACGACCTTCTCATTGACAGAAGCAACAGTAAACCCTATCGACCACTCTTCTACAGGAGGTTCGTTCGCAACTTCAGCAGCATGGCGGTGCCTCTACATGCCCTGTCCAATCAACTTGCTACCATCCTGACCTGGAGGGACGACGCACACGTGGCATTCGACATCCTTGTCCATCGCTTCACATTAGCTTCTGTCCTGCATCAACCCAATCCATCCTTGTCCATCGCTTCACATTAGCTCCTGTCCTGCATCAACCCAATCCATCCTTGCTATTTACGGTGGAGGTTGACTCCTCAGAAGTGGGGGAAGGAGCTGTTTTGTCACAGCCGTCTGGTTCTAAGGGCAAACTCCATCCCTGTGCATTCTTTTCACATAAGTTAAGTCCCTCTAAACGTAACTATGATGTTGGTAACAGAGAGCTGTTGGCGATCATATTGGCCCTTGAAGAATGGCGACATTGGCTGGAAGGGGCACGTCACCCTTTCCGGGTGCTAACAGAATACAGAAATATTGAGTACCTAAAAACAGCAAAACAACTTAATTCCCACCAAGCTCGATGGTCCCTATTCTTTGCATGAGTAAAAATGTCAAGGCTGATTCCCTCTCCCGGAAGTTCGATCCCGATGCTAAACCGGTGGATCCCGAACCCATACTACCTGATACCTGCCTTGTAAGACCCATCCAATGGGATCTAGATACTCTAATCCAAAATGCCCTTGTCTCTGACCCTGCCCCTCCAGAACTACCCCCTGGAAAGACGTTAGTACCTGCCGAGATTAGACCCCAACTGATGCAATGGTGTCACACCTCGTAAAGTTCAGGACACATAGGAATCACCAGAATCACTCAACTGCTGTCCCAGAAGTATTGGTGGGGTTCCCTTCAAGACAATGTGATGGACTACGTGGTACCCTGCCCCACCTGTGCACAATCAAAGACCCTGTGCAATCTACCCTCAGGTAAACTACTCCCATTACCTGTACCTCATAGACCCTGGTTCCCTTGTTGTCATGGATTTTGTAACAGACTTACCTGTGTCTGAGGGTTTTACCACCATCTTGGTCCTAATAGACCGTTTTTCTAAACAGTGTTGACTCCATTGAAACAGCTTCCTAATACTCCAGACTTTGCAGAGTGTGTCTTCCTACATGCCTTCAAGCAATATGGAATTCCGGAAGACTTTGTCTCCAACTGAGGTCTTCAATTTGTCTCCAGGGTTTGAAAATCCTTCTGGGATTGTTTAGGAGTACACGTGAGCCTATCTTCAGGTTATCATCCTCAAAGAAATGGACAAATGAAACACTTTAATCAGGTAATCGGAACATTTCTTAGACAACAGTGCAATAAAAGACCACAGGATTGGAGTAGGTACTTACCTTGGGTAGAATACGCCCAAGATTCTTTGGTCCAGTCCTCCCTTGATATTACGCTGTTCCGATGTGTCTTGGGTTTTCAGCTAAATCTGATCCTAGCTGATCCTGATCCTGGCTACCCAGAGGCAGGAAATGCAAGCAGACAGGAGGAGAGGGCCCACGTCTGTGTTCCACCCTGGCCAGACAGTGTGGTTGTCCACCCGGAAGCTTGGCAAAAGGTATATAGGACCCTTCAAGATCGCACACAGAATCAATCCTGTCACTTACCGCCTGCAGTTAACCCGCCAGTATTGTCTGGCCTCTGCCTTTCATGTCTCATTGCTCAAGCCCATCCGTTACAGTCCACTACATCCCCCGACGGCCGCCCGGGTACCCCCCCAGCTTTCGATGTTTGCATGCCCGCGTACCATGTCAGGGACCTACTGGATTCCAGACGACACCAGGGAGTCCTCCAATATTTGGTAGATTGGAAAGGATACAGCCCTGACGAACAATCATGGGTCCCGGCCGCTGACATACTGGATGCCGACCTCAACTCAGCGTTCCATCGCGACCACCTGGAAAATCCTGGTCCGTCAAAGTCCTCCCGTGCTTCTGGAGCCGCCCATCGAGAGGGGGCTCTGTGACATCCTCCACTCCGTCATCTGCTTCCACATCTCACCTGAATTCATCCTCCTCCACCAGCATCACTCAAGTTCCACACAGCCATGAACGCACCCCCATAGCTCGGTCCCAATCACCTAAATATATTTAACACCTGCTTTCCCCCCTGGTTTGTATATAATCCAACACATTACATTTCTTCAGTGTGAGGTATTGTAAATACACAACCTTCATACTGAGCGAAATCATGATTATTGTATCCTGGTCTTACATATTTCTTCTGTCCGTGAGTTTTTGTGAATTTTGGATTACCCTTTTGTACTTTCGCCTGTTTTCCTGCTTTGCCAGTTGCCGACCCTATTTTTTCTGAGGAGCCATTCGTTGTGTACTGAAACCTGCCTGTATTAAGAACCGTGTGCCTGCCTCTGTCTTGCGCATCTGAGTATCTGAGCCCTGTTTGACCCAAGCCTGCCTGACCATGAGTTCTGAGCTTTGCACCTGACTGTTTTCTATTGTCATTCATATTCCAGAATATAGTCAGTATTCCACTGTCTTATTTTTCTCCTGTATCCTGAATCTATAACAGAATAGAATACCACACTGACAGCATGAACATCAACCCACAAACCCCAATCCCAGGAACAGATATTTATAAAGGCAAGCCTTAATTGTCTAGTAGCCCCAGCTGTGCATCATCTAGTGGAGCGGGAGGTGGAGCAGTGGTTTCAGTAGACAGGTGACGCCGAGCGGCAGATTCCGGACACGCCAGTAGAGGGGGCCTCCGAATCTCCCATGCTGACATGAGATCATCAGTTGTACCAAAATTAATTAATTGTTAACTCAGGTTTTTCATTTAGTTCACATTGCACTCTAAAAAGAGATTTTAAAACTAATTAATTACAAAAAAACCAATTAATATTATCATATAGATCATACAGGTAGCACTTTGAAAGTGAAATTAGTGTTAAAGTAATTCATATTATTCAGGCTTACTACAGTACAGTAACGCAAGGTTATTAAATTAGCCCGTATACTAAAAATTTGACTTATTGTCACACTATTTATGGTGTAGGCCAATTAGATCACAAATGTGTATTCACTGGGCATTTATATACAATATGCATGTTTAATGATTTATTGTTTTTTATTCAGGTGTTATGGTGTTTCTGGAAATTAAATCCTTTATTAACATCAGTTCCCAAGAGTAAATTGCATCTGTTCAGCCGGGATAGCTATAGATGTCATCAAAGCACTTTTGTTTTAATATGAAAAACAAGTGCAAAAATTCAGTAAATGTATATAACCTGTTATTCCAGTGGCCAATCGTCAAGCTTTGGGGCAGAAAAGAACATCTGAGATGACATTCTCCATTCCATTTCCAGAAATCGAGAGAATGGGGGGATACTGTAGCCCTTTGCCTGTACCCACCCCCTATCCACGTTAAACATCATCACAATGCTATGTTACTTACAATGCAAAGTGCCCAGTAATGTGATGTAATCTTTCAGAAAAGCTAATCTATGAATTGAATTGTAACTTTGAAGATCCTTTCTGTCAACAGAACAAAAGTCATATACAGTCACTGTCCGTGTAACCCAAAACTACACTCAAACAAGACAAAGAAAATCTCAGATAATTGGCAGGCCTTAGGGTGAACGTAGAACATGCTGAAGATGGTGGCTTCTCCTTTTTAACACATACAGTATCATGTGGAATTAATGAGGACATTCTGGCTTTCATCAGAAAATCTGAATAAAGAGGAGCATAGACTATACAAATAGTTATAGAACTCCTATTTTTACAAGATGAGATAAAATCACGAAAGGACACTTTACCTCAAGTCAATTGTAATAAAATAATCAGTGCCTGTATTGGTTGAACTTACAGGCATAACTGAATCCTAAGAAACACATCCACGTGACCAACCAATATGCATTTTTTGCCTGCAGTTAAAATGCCATAGCGCTAGACGCTTTTCATGGAAGGGGAATTTTATCCCAAATGGCTTGTTAAAAACCTCCTGCAACATATTGTAAAAATACAACCCACCTGTTCAAAAGGCAACACAGCCCTTCCTTTTGTTTTCGTTAAAGTGCTGAAGCAGCTAGCTCAGGTTTCACATGACACATGACATTAGTAATACTAATTACTGACTCTTCACTCCCTGCACATGGCCCATTTACCAATACATTTTTCTCACCTTGACAAGTATTGCCTTAGCATGTGTGGAGAGTGAGAAGTCCTTAGGTACCATTAAACTAACAACCCTTGAAAAGTCACATAAAGTTAGAGGCCCAGCCTTTCTGCAAAGACCCACTGGAGGTTATGGATTTTATATCACATACAGTTCTTAGTTCTCTACGTGTTTCCATTTTAACAAACCATATTTAAATAACCTTGAAGCCCCACAGAGACTCAAAACCTACACATGCCTTTTAGGTGCCTTTAAAGATCTTGACCAAATTCCTTGGCAAGTTAATGTTGTAAACTTTTACTTTAACGTGTTTTTCCTCTGCCCCCCTTTTAGAGATTTTGAGAGATTGTGAGGTAAAGGTGTAACGGAGTGTTTGTGTGTCACTGGTAAGGACTTGGGTGGATGAGGAGATTTTAAAATTCCATGCTAACCTCTGATTAATTGCAAAGATGCAGTGCAGTCGGTTGTGGTGAGAGTGTGCTACTGTCATATTGCAGCTGCTCTCTTTAGCATGACCAATGTGATACTCTCAATCCAACTGGCCTTCCAACTACATACCAGAGTACTTAAAATAGTTCTCTTTTCTCAGGCTGTGAATACAATCAGAACAACAAACATGGGAGTAGTTCATGTTGTGTCTACTTGGAGTCTTGAAACTCATCCAAAGATCTTCTGGTTTGTTTGAAAGCTGTCGAAACCTGAAGCAGTGCACTGTGAGCTCCATAGCAGGGTTGTATTGAGGTTTGAAAATAGCCCTACAGAGTAGGCCATAGCTTGGAAAGCCAGGGACACTGAGGCATTACCCATATTTACCAAGTATGGCACATGTACTGTAAACGCATTTGTTTTTCCTCACATCTTCTGTTTTTCATGAAGAAGCTTTTGGTTAGAGGGTTTTTTCATGCATTAACTTTTGATTGGCTTCCTACAGAAGGTAAATCAAGAACAGCTTTAATACTACTTGAAATGGATTCTTCAAGTCTCAGGAACTTGATGGGATGGACCAACAATTTTCATAAAAATCTTCCCTCGTTTGGTGTTTTGTTGATGGTGGAGAGCGCTGTCTAACACGTCTGTCTAGGATCTCCCACAGGAGATACCATAAACCTTTGCAATGGTAAAAATACATTTCTAAATATTGAAAGTGTTCACATAGTTCTGCCTTTCCCTGAAGACGCATGCTGAATTCAAACACAGGTTTTTAAATTTGAGTCAGTTTAGCAGATGCTCTTATCTAGAGCAATTTACAGTGCATACAGGGACATTCCTCCTGGAGCAACTTAGGGTAAAGTGCCTTACTCATGGACACAGGAACATTTGGCACAGTCAGGAATCGAACTGCCAAACGTCCGACTACAAGTCTGCCATCAGATGCCCCTTTGAGTTCAATTTAACTTGGTGCTGCAACCACATCAAAAATACTGACACTATGCCACTGGCCATGGGAACGTTTCCTGTAAGTGGACAATGCCCTCCAACACATCTGCATTTTTTATGTTCCTCCACTCAATTTATTTTTTACATTTTTCCTTTAATTTGTCACCCATCTGTACAGCACTACAGTACACCCAGCAGGAAGGATCACTTACACCAACTGCTAGAGGGACACAGAGGCTGTGGGACGAGGGGAGTGTCTAAACGGCTGGCTGAAATAGCTTCATCATTTCATGATGGATTGATTTGTCCTCAACTGTGGTGAGTTAAATGAGTGCAGGAAATGCGTTTCAACCAGATGTCTACGAAAAAAGGAACACAGGCAGGTTCCCACTGAGCTGCTTCTGGACAATGGTTTTCTCTGGCAACAGTGGACAGAACAAATAACAGGGAAGAAGACACAGGAGAGGGGTAGATGTAAAAAGAACAGCCCAATCGTATTCCCTGCATCCAATCCTATTATTTCTTTGCAAGAAAGAGCTTACAGGTTTGTGTTGAAAGCAAGAGAGTGGACATTTTATTTTTTCCCCTAAAAGTGACAATTGAATACCCCTGTAGAGCTCAGGGTTGCAGGTGAAGCAATTGATTTCATGGTATCTTCAGTGACGACAACAACCATTGTTTCTGCATGGGGGTCCAGAATAGGCCGTGCCATCCATTGTTTTCATTGAGTCGATTCGGATCGGCTTAACTAATTTACCAGAGAAGAAGCGGAAAGGACAGGTCCTTTTGATGTGGCCTCATTTGGTATTCCTCTCAGAATTTGTTACTCTCACGGGTTGATTTGAACAAGTAAATGGAGGCCCTCCCCTTGCTTGACATTTGAAAGTGTCTGAGTGTACCAAATGAAGGTGGCATGCAAAGCGAGCACAAAGCGAAGGCTGGGTGAACTTATGAACCCATTACCTCGCCATTCACCACAGCGGATGGATGTGAGCGCTTAGTGGCATTGTGTGGTTTGCTGAAGATGGAATCTGAGGTTGGACTTTAGGTGAACTTTTCACATGATCATAATATCACCCCAAAACGAGAACTATTACTGTCACTTTAACTATTAATACAAACGCCTCCATTAATGCCACGAGTATTACCACTATTACTACAATCACCACTAATACCACTAGTATTACCACTATTTCTATAATCACCACCCTACTACCGCTACCTTTAAATCTATAACTACAATCACCACCATGAATACCACTACCATTACCTCTATTACTAAAATCACCACCACAACTACCACTAGTATTACCACTATTACTACAATCACCACCACAACTACCACTATAATTACCACTATTACTACATCCACCACCATTAATACCACTATATTTACCACTATTACTACTACCACCACCATTAATACCAGTACTAATACCACTATTACTACAACCACCACCAATACAACTACCATTACCAATATTACTACAAACACCACAACTACTACCACTAGTATCACCACTATTACTACAATCACCACCACTATTACCACTAGTATTACCACTATTACTACAATCACCACCAATCCTACCACTAGTATTACCACTATTACTATATTTACCACTATTACTACAACCACCACCAGTAATACCACTACCATTACCAATATTACTACAAACACCACCACTACTACCACTAGTATCATTACTATTACTACAATCACCACTACTACTATCACTATAATTACCACTAATACTACAATCACCATCAATCATACCACTAGTAATACCACTATTACTACAATCACCACGACTACTACCACTAGTATTACCACTATTACTAAAATCACCACCACTACTACTACTAGTATTACCACTATTACTACAATCACCACCACTATTACCACTATAGATACCACTATTACTACAATCACCACCATTAATACCACTAGAAATACCAGTATTACTACAAACACCACCACTACTACCACTAGTATCATTACTATTACTACAATCACCACTACTACTATCACTATAATTACCACTAATACTACAATCACCACCATTATTAACACTAGTATTACCACTATTACTACAATCACCACCATTAATACCACTAGAAATACCAGTATTACTACAAACACCACCACTACTACCACTAGTATCATTACTATTACTACAATCACCACTACTACTATCACTATAATTACCACTAATACTACAATCACCATCAATCCTACCACTAGTATTACCACTATTACTACAATCACCACCACAACTACCACTAGTATTAACACTATTACTACAATCACCACCTCTATTACCACTATAATTTTAATTACCGCTATTACTATAATCACCACCACTACTACCACTAGTATTACCACTATTACTACAATCACCACTACTACCACTAGTATTACCACTAATACTACAATCACCACCACAACTACCACTAGTATTACCACTATTACTACAACCACCACTACTACTACTAGTAATACCACTATTACTACAATCACCACCACTATTACCACTAGTATTACCACTATTACTACAATCACCACCACTACTACTACTAGTATTACCACTATTACTACAACCAACACCACTAATACCACTAGTATTACCCATATTACTACAATCACCACCACTTTTACCCTACTATTACCACTATTACTATTATCACCACCACTACTACTACTAGTATTACCACCATTACTACCACTATAATTTTTATTACCGCTATTACTATAATCACCACCACTACTACTACTAGTATTACCACTATTACTACAATCACCACCACTATTACCACTAGTATTACCACTATTACTATAATCACCACCACTACTACTACTAGTATTACCACTATTACTACAACCAACACCACTAATACCACTAGTATTACCCATATTACTACACTCACCACCACTTATACCACTAGTATTACCCATATTACTACACTCACCACCATGAATACCACTAGTATCACTACAATCACCACCAATAAGACCACTAGTATTACCACTATTAATACAACCATCACCATTAATACCACTAGTATTACCACTATTACTACAATCACCACCACTATTACCACTAGTATTACCACTATTACTATAATCACCACCACTACTACTACTAGTATTACCACTATTACTACAACCAACACCACTAATACCACTAGTATTACCCATATTACTACAATCACCACCACTATTACCACTACTATTACCACTATTACTATTATCACCACCACTACTACTACTAGTATTACCACCATTACTACCACTATAATTTTTATTACCGCTATTACTATAATCACCACCACTACTACTACTAGTATTACCACTATTACTACAATCACCACCACTATTACCACTAGTATTACCACTATTACTATAACCAACACCACTAATACCACTAGTATTACCCATATTACTACACTCACCACCACTTATACCACTAGTATTACCCATATTACTACACTCACCACCATGAATACCACTAGTATCACTACAATCACCACCAATAAGACCACTAGTATTACCACTATTACTACAACCACCACCATTAATACCACTAATATTACCACTATTACTACAATCACCACCACTATTACCACTAAAATTACCACTATTACTACAACTACCACCACTACTATCACTAGTATTACCACTATTACTTCAATCACCACCACTACCACCACTAGTATTACCCATATTACCACACTCACCACCACAAATACCACTAGTATTACCACTATTTCTATAATCACCACCACTAATACCACTAGTATTACCCGTATTACTACACTCACCACCACGAATACCACTAGTATTTCTACAATCACCACCAATAAGACCACTAGTATTACCACTATTACTACAACCTCCACCATTAATACCACTAATATTACCACTATTACTACAATCACCACCACTATTACCACTAGTATTACCACTATTACTATAATCGCCACGACTACTACAACTAGTATTACCACTATTACTACAATTACCACCACTATTACCACTATTATTACCACTATTACTACAATCACCACCACTATTACCACTAGTATTACCACTATTACTACAATCACCACCACTATTACCACTACTATTACCACTATTACTACAATCACCACCACTATTACCACTAGTATTACCACTATTACTACAATCACCACCACTATTACCACTAGTATTACCACTATTACTACAATCACCACCACTATTACCACTAGTATTACCACTATTACTATAATCACCACCACTACTTCTACTAGTATCACCACTATTACTACAACCACCACCACTAATACCACTAGTATTACCCATATTACTACACTCACCACCACTAATACCACTAGTATTACCCATATTACTACACTCAGCACCATGAATACCACAAGTATTACTACAATCACCACCACTATTACCACTCAAATTACCACTATTTCGACAACCACCACCACTACTATCACTAGTATTACCACTATTACTACAATGACCACCGCTACTACCGTTATAATTACCACTATTACTACAACCACCACCACTACTACCACTAGTATTACCAATATTACTATACTCACCACCACGAATACCACTAGTATTACTACAATCACCACCAATAAGACCACTAGTATTACCACTATTACTACAACCACCACCATTAATACCACTAATATTACCACTATCACTACAATCACCACCACTATTACCACTA
>JACXGM010006284.1:0-19607 GCA_016801145.1 Umbra pygmaea | reverse complement strand
CTAATACCACTAGTATTACCACTATTACTACAATCACCACCACTATTACCACTAAAATTACCACTATTACTACAACCACCACCACTAATACCACTAGTATTACCACTATTACTACAATTACCACCATTATTACCACTATAATTACCACTATTACTACAATCACCACCACTTTTACCACTAGTATTACCACTATTACTACAATTACCACCACTAATACCACTAGTATTACCACTATTACTACAATCACCACCACTATTACCACTAAAATTACCACTATTACTACAATCACCACCACTATTACCACTAAAATTACCACTATTACTACAACCACCACCACTAATACCACTAGTATTACCACTATTACTACAATTACCACCATTATTACCACTATAATTACCACTATTACTACAATCACCACCACTTTTACCACTAGTATTACCACTATTACTTCAATCACCACCACTAATACCACTAGTATTACCACTATTACTACAATCACAACTGGTAATCTGACACTTGCCTCTTTGGCATCAAGTTTCCCCTTACCAAGAGAGAAGTTCACTGCCTGATTCCAGACCTTCTTGAGCTTGGAAGAGATAGTCACCTTTCCAATGGAAACAGGTGGCATAAAAAGAGCATTTGTTTTACTTCACTGACAAATCAGACCAGGGTAGATGTCCCTCTCCAGCTGGTCCACTGGGTAGTTTCCCATTGAAGATGATGCCATGTTGTGTAGGGGCAAAATGAACAGACACAAAAACATTGTGTTTCTTAACGTGCAATATCAACACATTTCATGAATCCCCATTTCCCATTATAAAATTCCATAAAGATTTGATTTCTCACTCGATAACTTCCTGAAAAAAAACATATTATCACAATTACTGAGCTGGGTGGTAAAACAAATAAATTCTGAATTCAGAATAAATAGAAAATATAACAATTTTCAACTGCAAGTTGATGTATATTTGTGTTAGAGGAATTGTAAAATATATGCACATTTGTATTCTACAAATCAAAATACATTATTTGAACACCCCTCTCAATTGATTTATAAACAATACAGATTATGGCTCACCCTACCGCTCCTTACATTTGTCTTGGGGATGCTGGTCTATTAACTCCTGGGTAGAGGGCAATCTGTTTCTGTCAACGTACTGCAGTTTGGGATTGGAGTCACGTGGTTCTGAAGCTGTTACACAGCATATGGGCTGAAACTCGGTCTACGATGAGTCAATATGGCTTTCATCTAGCTTTTGCACTAATGTTTTCCGGGTTACACATTTTCTGTCTCTTAGTGTTAGTTGTGATCTCTAAAATAGACTATTTATATTATTAAAAAATATGACACTTGTTATTCATTATTTTCTCACATTATTAAAGGTGATCTGTGTTCCACATATAGCTTCCAAATTCATTCCTCCCAAAATCTCTCATGGAAATGTCCTCAGATGTGTTTCTGAGTGTTACTGGAGGTGTTTGTATGATGTTTGCATGTGACCGGCCAGGTTTTAGACAGGGGTCAACTGCAGACCTCATCACTGTATTAGCTCACTGCGTTCACAATTGCACAAGCCCAGCAGACACGGTTCCCCATCAATAACTGAGCTTACTGCTTCCAACCTGACACGGGGCACTCCTTTTCCATACTCTTGAGTCTTGACAATAAAAAAGTTAAGCTGTTTGCTGGGCGAGGGAATCAGGGATATCCGTCGAGCTACCCCACAAATTGGTCTCCAGTGAGGGGCCCGAATGGTTCCCATTCCCCAGCAGCACAGCCAGACAGCTGCATATGCTAGCGGAAGCCGGGATCTGAGCTGTTTGCTCAGACCATCTGGAAAAAAGAGCAGAATTCCAAGGCTGACGACGAGGTGAGGAAAAGTGCTTCCCCCTCAGCTCCTGCTAGAGCGTTGATTTGCACCGTGGCGTTTTGTTTCTCTAAGCAACCTTTGCTTACATTCTTCACCGTCAATAGCTTTTTTCCTTCCGTCAGCCCCACTTGTTGTGTACTACAGTGCTAAAAAACAACCCTAAAGGTGACGTCGATGCAACATATCAGACCCTTCCTATTATCTTGTTTGGGCACCTGTTGTGCAAAATTATTCTATATTCTAACATTCGGAACTAATTTTTCTTTGTGCACGACATCCAAACGATTGTATTCCCTGAATGGAGAGTAGCACCTGTTGAGTCCTGTTAAAACCAGATGCAGCAGCTTCAGGACATGATTGACAGATTAGGGGTCGGGCTGACTGGAGCTGTAGTGTGTGAAAATTGGGGAACATGTCAAAGTGACCCTTTTTTTAAAGAAAAACACTGTATTGCCCTGCACTGGTCCCTCGATCCACTAACAAGGCAATCTCATCCATCAAACTACATTAAGGTTAAGTGTTCTGTAGCTGTTGTCACAATGGGGTCATTTCTTTTTTGATCTGATCGCTGAGCTAGAATGAAGTTGAACCATAATTCTAAGGACCAGTTTGAAATGTCCTTATCCTAATCCTAATCCTAATCCTAATCCTAATCCGGACATTGGTTGGGATGATGAGAGTTTGGGTTGAGTACAGAGCTTCCCAACACCAGCATTTTGTTTTCTATGCATTTAAGGGCACTACATAATGTGTGTTTTATAGTAGGTATTAGTGCTGCAACTGCAGGTCGTCAGAAAGCTCTGTTTTGTTTTTCAAGAGTACACACTTCCTGGAAAATGGGCACAAGTGGCCTGCATTATTAAATAAATACACTGTATAATTACCGGTACTCACTTTTTTAAATTGCAGTTCAGAACATAAACAGTGCTTACAGTTTTTGTTCTGCTAGCCTAATCCAAAACAAACAAACAAAGCATTTTCACTTCCTGTATTAAGTCAGATGAAAAGGTATCTAACTCTACCGCCATGGCATAGCATCACAGGCTGAACACCCTCTGTTGGCACCCAACAAAGAGACATTCCAGGTTTCTGGGTCTGTGGCCTGTCCCTAGATTGGTTTGATCATGTGGGACACAAACTCTGTCAACAGTTTTTTCCCCCTTCATCCACAAAGGCATTAAAATTCCATCGGTCAGATTTGGAACATCTTAGTCAGTTGGTCAACATTGCAATTCTTCAGTTAGTAGTTGGTCACATTTGTAACATCATAGGATGGGAATTAAATTAGTGTGTACTGATTTCAAACAATAAACAGACAGCATCATTTCCCAGCTCAAATGTAAGATATTCTGTTTGGGGAGAATGGTATAGTCTAGATAAAAGTTGTCATTCTTCATGACTTTACAACACTTTCTTAAATTCATATTTTGTCCTGAACATGGATCTGATAAGATCTTGCTACAGATCTTGAAATGTCTTAGAGTCTAATTAGGTTGGATTTAAAAACACAGATTGTATCATTGTGTTATACACTGCCATGAAAGCATGCCAGTAATTCTGCAGTACTAACATAGCTGGGCATGCATTTTTTGTACCTATAAAAATGTTATACTTTAATCTAGGAAATGAATGGTTGTTTGGAGGAATATGTGTATGCATTTCATATTTTGACACACTAAATATAGGCCATGGGCCAATACATTCTTAAAATATTAAAATATTAAAATATTTACTTAAGAAGCTATATTTTTATTAGATAATAACAATTGGTTTTAGTAAATATGCCCTGCAAATCTGTGTAAATTGTATTTTGCCATTGGCAGATTATTTTACTTATTACAAGTATAGACCATATATATCACTTGACGTAACATGTGTGACATCACGCATTGGTTTGTGAAGATTTGGGTCATCGAATTTGCCTTTACGTGTGGAGATATCTTGGTTGCGGATGTGACAATTTTAAATGAGAGGAAGGAGTAATCTAGCTTGCTAACTGATATTAATTGGGATGCTGTCTTAAATCTAGCAATTGAGACAATATGCTCATTATGAAAATGTTTACTGAGGTAATAAATCAAAAGAGAAGTATCTCTCATTCTCATAGACTATTACAGAATCCAAGCTCTTTTGCAAACAGAAGTATCGCCCCCAGCTGGAATTCAGATGCAGGTTTAAGGCACTTCCTCATTTGCGTTACTTTGCCAAACCGGATACTCGCCCGGTGATTACAATACTGTCATTGGTGATAAAAAGCAAGTAATAGCTTGTATTCATGTTTTTCCCCTTATATTTGTAGTGTCATTTTTTGCAGTGTTCATCTTCAGATCTGATGGTTCAGGGCTACAGCTGAACTGTGTCACGTCTGGGCGTCCCAGAAAGGTTTGAGAACCACTGCCATACAGTGTATGCATTAAACCACAGTATAGTGCAGCGCAATGACAAGAGACCCGCAGCCACGCCAAGAACACAAAAATCTATATAAATTTCAAATAGGATAGCAGTCTAAAAGAATTATATGGCTTGTTTTGGCCAAACTAAAAAGAGTACTAACTGGACCAATGACGCTGCTGTCTGCACTCAGTACGTGATGGATTTTATTTATTATTTTAACATAGCAGCCACGGTCGGTGGATCTTCATTGCGGACGCCGGGCTCGCATTAAGTTTGGGACCGGAGTGAATAGAACGGTGTGTAGTGCATCAAACCCATTGTGTGATACCGTTCCGTTTCCTCCAGTCCGGACGGTAGTGCGAGCCCGGTGTCCCCAATTAAGATTTACAGACTGCGGCTGCATCGCTAATATCAGAACTGAAGCACTTTCCTTTATTCAATATTTAATTGAAACAATGACATACACTCCTAGTAAAACAATAGTATCCTATAGAACTCTTAGATATTATATTAAAACATTTGTATCTGTATGTGATTTTTTATATGAGTTAACACTTTATTAATGTTAAAATGGTGTTACTAAGACTAATCCAAAGATCACCTTTGCAATTTGTTCAAGAGGGTTCAGATGACATTGTCAAACTAGGAAATATTTTAAAATTGTACACTGCTCAACATAGGTGCATTCTAATTTTAATTGTATTTGTATTTTTTGTTAAGTATATAATAACTACAAATAGAGAAGTTACAGAATACCTCTGTTGCAGGATTCATACTGTAGCCCGAGTGCACAACAAAAGCAAGAAAAGCATGTGTTGCCAATGAACAATATTACATTACTTGCACATCTTCGATGTGGAATGTCATCTAACTGTAATGAACATGGGAAAAATGTTCAATGTAGCGAGTTACTTAGTTGGAACCTGTGAGCAAACATCATCTTTTCTCTATCTTTGATTGCAACACTATTGTTAGTAGTACAGCAGTGCATTTTTACCTTTTTTTATTGTACCCCTATTTTTTTCCCCTCTCATTTGTCCAATTCCATTTTAACCTTGTCTCATCGGCAACTCATTGAATATGAGAAATCAATCATATTTCCTCCAATTACCATATTTCTTTGTTTTCAGTTGTGTTGAAACAATGTCCAGTTGAAAGAAAATGTGTTTGAACCCTTGGCAATTACCTGAATTTCAGCGTTAATTGGTCATGAAAAATGTTCTGATTTTGAACAACGATACACAAACCCAGTAGGCTTAAACAAATAGCACATATATCAATGTATTTTGGTCATCTATATTGAATATATAATTTAAACATTCACATTGCAGCATGGAAATAAGTGAACCCCTAGGCTAATGTCTTCTTCAAAAGCTAATTGGTGTCCAATCAATGAGACTGCCATGCCCTACAAAAAACATATATTTTGAATTTACTCTTCACAAGAAGCATTTCCTGAAGTGAAAAAAATGCCTTGAATAAAAAAGATCTCAGAAGACCTAAGATTGAGAATTGTTAAATTGCAAAGGGTTAATAAAGTATCTCTAAAAACTTTTATGTTCATCAGTAAGACAAATTGGCTACCAATGGAGAACGTTCAGCACTGTTGCTACCATACGTGCCGACCTTATCCTTTCCCAGTCGGTGCTAGGAATGTCTAGGCTACGCTTTAAGCTTTCAGCTATGCAAAAAGCGACATATAAATGTCATGACGACACAGAGTAAAAGAATCACTGGACAATGTGCACATAGCATAATTTCCCAGTGGGTGCTCACCTTTTCCTGTGGGTGCTCGAGCTCTACGTAAAACAAGTATTGTGGGAGGGGCATCATGGTTTGGGGCTGTTTTGCTGCCTCAGGGCCAGCTTGCACTCATTAATGGAAAAATATATTCCCAAGTTTATCAAGAAATTACTCAACAGAATATAAAGACACCAACTGTATGTCAACTAAAGCTCAACATAAGTCGTCTTATGCAAAAGGACACCAATTGAAAGCACTTATGTCAATCTACATCTGAATGATTTCAACTGAGGAGATATATACATTTTGGAGTATTCTGAGCTATGGTTTAAAGGTCCTATAATATATAATCATAATAAATAATTAATTCAATTTATATATTACTTTTCAAAGAACCCAATGCCCTTTACACAGTGAGGGGGAAATACCCACTTGGGTGATGCACGGCAGCCATTTTGCGCCAGGAAGCTCACCACACATTAGCTATCAGATGGACAGATGAGTAGTTATATAAACCAATTATGAAGGAGGGGGATTATTAGGTGGCCATGATTAAAGTAAGGGCTGTTAGGCTCTAATGCCATTAGATTTTTAATGACCACAGAGAGTCAGGACATCCAACAGACAGCACCCTACGCAGGGCAGATGTCCCCATCACTGCCCTGGGGCATTGGAATTGATCTTCAGACAATAGGGAAGAGTGCCCCCTACTGGCCCTCCCACACCACTTCCAGCAGCACTGGTCTCCCATCCAGGGACTAACCAGGCCCAACCCTGCTTAGCTTTAGAAGTGAACGAGCAGTGGAATACAGGGTGCCATGCTGCTGGCTAACTTTATCACTTTAAAATGTGACTAGCTTCGCATTGTCACTGCAAATTTTTATTGGAACGGCCATCTTTTCAAATCCACTGGATGAGACCAGGAAGTCATCCTTAGATCTCCCCAGATTTGATTTGATTTATTTGATTTCATTTGATTTATTAGGATCCCCATTGAGCACATCGTAATTTCCGAAAAAACAAATGTCACTACGGGTGAAAACATGGAAATTGCCATAGAGCATTGTGAAGTTTTTCCGTACAGTCCTACATGAGCTACATATACATGTTGAGGGATTTTTTGGTGATTGAGTTGTCTTTTAAGCAAACCTTAACTTACTGTTTTTGTTTTGTAACATTTTTAAGGCTTTTGTTTGACAATTGTAATGGAGGGCAGAGAATGGAAAAAAGACAAGAAATAACTTCCTGTCAATTCCAACAGCAAGCTAGAAATACTTATTTTGAGCCAAAATTGCCAAAGAAACTGCATGGACACTATGTTTCAAACATTATGAGGTGTGTTTAAAGTGAATATTTTACATGACCGAATGTCCAATACATAGGTTTCAATAAATTACATGACTCCCTATGCACTGGACCATAGAAATGGAATATATATATTCTATTTCTATGTACTGGACTTAGAAAATGATTAAGTCCATTGCCATAATGTTCAGGGAAGGGCCTCATAGAGCTGTATTATAATAGGAGTGGTTTAAGGTACTGTAATCCCTAAATTGATTGTACTTTTAGATAAATACACAAGTTATAAAATTGGAACATACTGAATGATATGGTTGTATTATTATTAGTAAATTGTATAAAAATAAGCAGCATTATTTTATCCTGTTTGTTATGATATATTTTTGTTACTGCCCTCTGCAAAATTCATTCTCCACTTATGACGTGAGTTTTGTGTCCCTAAAGTCATAAAAAATCTGTAGAATGGAAAAGCAAATTGTAATGCCAGATTAATGGTATGTTATGATAAGCCGGTTATCAATGTAAATTAGATGTAACGAGCCCAGGGTGAGTATGTTTGCCAACAGTCTGCTACTGCACGCAGACTTCTTCCTCTGTCGCCACAGCAACCTGTAAGCAAAGTTCTCTCTCATTTCAAGGGTCCACATTGTTTTTTATCTTCTTTTAAACGAGAGACCTTATGTGAACTGTTATTCAGCTGGAAAATAATCTTGTCTAAACATTAGCTGACCGTTTTCACTGACAAATACATCTTTAAATGTAATGCAATCTACTGTATTCAGATTTTAAATAATGCTAACCATTTTAAATATATTTATCCCAATGTTGATTGCAGGGAAGTGAAATGTTGTTTTAAGTGAGTTGGTGTAATGGCAAACATACTGAAAAGTACAATATGTTTGCTTTAGAACAAATAAATTTTACTTTTGAAGGCAACAACATCATATTCTGAGCTCAGCTGGAAACCAGGATGGAACCACTTGTGTCTGTAAGAAATTATTTATGCTCACTTCTGTACCACTCAGCTGGTTTATGTACTGATTATATTATGCTGTTAAGGATTATCTTGTCTATGTAATTATGAAATTGTAATATACCTAGATTTACACCCCTAATTTTCCAGTGATGTAAGAAGTTCCATCTTGTCTGCTCATATAATTTTATCTGAGACTTTCCAAGGCTATGGTAAAATTGTCTCAGGCAAATTTAGATCATGAACACTGTAAAAAGAATATCAAATAAACAGTGGAAATATCATAATCTGAAAAAAATTATATCTGCACTTGACATATCAATGATTTGAGTTACTAATTAATTAAATGCAAGTCTTGATTGTGAGAAAAATATAAATGCCTCATGAGCCTACTGAGCCCAGTTCACTATTGACTTTGAATTACTCAGGGCCCCAGCCACATATTTGGTGTTCCTACTTCCAAGTTACAGGTGAATATCTTACCAGATCATTTCAACAGTCAATCCTCAACTGGGTCAGTGTGATCAGCATTCTGACAGATGTATAAATTAATTGGCAATATTGACATTCTTTGCATTTAGTTTGTGTTTGCATTCACTTGTTTGCATTCACCTTAGCGTCTGCTACTATGGGAATTTACAATTTGCTATAATTATTTGTGAACTGTTGTTAATAAGGAATACAGAGATACAAGTTAAGACAAGTCTTTTGATGTAATGGATGATTAGTCCTGCATTCTTGTCTCAGCTTTATCCTAAAACAGGAGTGAATACAAAACACTTCATTAATGTACTACATCCACTACTTGAAATGTTAATTAAGAACACTACATTTGTTATAAATGCTGCACTGTAAAAAAAAAAATCTTGGTAGAAAACTGGCAGCTGTAGCATAGCGGGCTAAGTCTCTGCAATGCAGGACAGTCTACGTCATGATGGGCATGGGTTCAAGCCTGACCATGGGATGTCAGATGTTCCCCGGGCCTCCTGCATGAGGCAGCACAAAATTTGCATAACGCTGCCGAGATTTGGGTTAGATAAATCGGATTATCAATCATTTCACGTTGTTCTCCAGCGACTCCTTGTGTTCAGATCAAGCGTCTGTAAATTCAATTGCAGAAGTATAGTCGGTGAACATAATCATCATGTGCATGATCTAACTACACGCTTCCATGTTGGGTGAACAATGCGAGAGGCTCGAGCGACATGTGGTTGGATGAACCATGGGCCCCTTATCATCCCAAAGATTTGTTCAAGGAGTTGTGGAGCTGCCGATAAGGCAGGATTAGAGATGTAATTGGGAAGGGAGGAAAAATCAGGAGAAAAAAATAATAATAATAAAATAAAGGATATTAGTACCGGAACTAATTATTTTACGGTTAAGTTTGGAGTTTAATTCCACATTTTGCCATAAGAATACAAATTTGCACCAAATTGTAGCGCCTCAAATTAAATGGAATGTCAAACTAAAAACAAGGCTAACACCCTCATTTATTTGGTTATATATAAATGTATTATATGTCCTTAAATCTTAGAATCTTGGGATTCTAGCAAATATCTCAGTTTTAGTGTAGCTATAAAACCCACAGCGTTACGACTACTTAATATCAGCTATGCATCTTTGAAAACAAATATATATTTTTTCACTTCATGGAAAATACATTAAGATATAAAATCAAAGCTCAAAAATGCAATATTTAAGATATATATACATGTCTCATATGTCCTTAAAGCATAGAATGTTGGGGTTCTAGCAAATATCTTGGTTTTAAAATAGCTATGACAACGAGATAATTATTAGTCATAATGTGACGTAAATAGCCAGTAACAAGCTGTTGGCTTGTTCACTCAGCTAGTCATTTTTGTACCTCAAATTAAATCAAATTTCAAAAAGAAAACACGTCTAACACCCTCATTTTTTAGGTTATACAGTGCCTTGCGAAAGTATTCAGCCCCCTTGAACTTTTCGACCTTTTGCCAAATTTCAGGAAAAATTGGGCGTGCAAAAATATTCAACCACCTTAAGTTAATAATTTGTAGAGCCACCTTTTGCTGCGATTACAGCTGTAAGTAACAAAAACAGCTCGAGCTCAGTGAGGTTGGATGGAGAGCATTTGTGAACAGCAGTTTTCAGTTCTTTCCACAGATTCTCGGTTGGATTCAGGTCTGGACTTTGACCTGGCCATTCTAACACCTGGAAATGTTTATTTGTGAACCATTCCATTGTAAATTTTGCTTTATGTTTTGGATCATTGTCAAATCTCTGTCCCAGTCTCAGGTCTTTTGCAGACTCCATCAGGTTTTCTCTCAGAATGGTCCTGTATTTGGCTCCATCCATCTTCCCATCAATTTTAGCCATCTTCCCTGTCCCTGCTGAAGAGAAGCAGGCCCAAACCATGACGCTGCCACCACCATGTTTGACAGTGGGGATGGTGTGTTTAGTGTGATGAGCTTTGTTGCTTTTACGCCAAACATAACGTTTTGCATTGTTGCCAAAATGTTCGATTTTGGTTTCATCTGACCAGAGCACCTTCTTCCACATATTTGGTGTGTCTCCCAGGTGGCTTGTGGCAAACTTTAACAACACTTTTTATGGATATCTTTCAGAAATGGCTTTCTTCTTGCCACTCTTCCATAAAGGCCAGAGTTGTGCAGTATACGACTGATGGTTGTCCTATGGACAGACTCGCCCACCTCAGCTGTAGATCTCTGCAGTTCATCCAGAGTGACCATGGGCCTCTTTGCTGCATCTCTGATCAGTCTTCTCCTTGTATGAGCTGAAAGTTTAGAGGGACGGCCGGGTCTTGGTAGATTTGCAGTGGTCTGATACTCCTTCCATTTTAATATTATTGCTTGCACAGTGCTCATTGGGATGTTTAAAGCTTGGGAAATCTTTCTGTATCCAAATTCGGCTTTAAACTTCTCCACAACAGTATCTTGGACCTGCCTGGTGTGTTCCTTGTTCTTCATGATGCTCTCTGGCTTTCAACGGACCTCTGAGACTATCACAGAGCAGGTGCATTTATACGGAGACTTGATTACACACAGGTGGATTCTATTTATCATCATTAGTCATTTAGGTCAACATTGGATCCTTCAGAGATCCTCATTGAACTTCTGGAGAGAGTTTGCTGCACTGAAAGTAAAGGGGCTGACTAATTTTGCTTGCCCAATTTGTCAGTTTTTTATTTGTTAAAAAAGTTTGAAATATCCAATAAATTTAGTTCCACTTCATGATTGTGTCCCACTTGTTGATGCTTCTTCACCAAAAATTACAGTTTTATATCTTTATTTTTGAAGCCTGAAATTTGGCAAAAGGTTGAAATGTTCAAAGGGGCCGAATACTTTCGCATGGCACTGTATATACAAGTCTTATATCTCCTTAAATCTTAGAATGTTTGGGTTCCAGTAGAAGTTGCGGTTTTAGTGTAGCTAATTCACAACATTATGACTGCGAGTTTCAACTACACATATTGTAAACAGTCATTATTTTTTTCTTCTCAATTAAAATAGAAATGCCAACTAGAAACATATTTACTACGCTAATTTTTTAGGTTATATATACATTTTTTATAAGTTCTCAAAGCTTAGAATTTTGGGATTCTAGCAAATATCCCAGTTTAGTGTAGCTATAAATTTCACAACGTTAGACTACTTAATATCAGGTATGCGTCAAAATAAAGGTTGTGCCATGACATATGACTGAAATAACATATTATCCACACCTACACTGCAAAAAATCCTGTCTTAGAATTCTTGTTCCATTGGCAAAAAAAGTATCTTTGTTTTGTATTCAGGTCAATAAATTTTACCATCATTAAAATAAGACATATTTACTTAAAAAGCTAGATTTAAATCAGTGTAATTTGTCTTCCCAGAAATACCGGTCCCTTGCGTTGTTTTCATTTTTTTGTAGAGTGATGTTGTGCAGTGTATATTTTTATATTAAGTTTCATGGAAACCATCTAAGGACATAGTTCTTAAAAAATTGAATCTGACTAAAAGAAAATACAACAGTTGTAATATTTTATGACCCAAAAACTACAGCAATGCATTCTGGGAAATGTTATCACATGAGCTTTCAAATCTGATGACTTCAACACTACAGAAAATGTGGCACAGTCGACTATTTACCGCTGTGTAACCACCTTTTCTTTTTAATAACATTTTAGCACTGAAGACACCAGTTGGTGAAGTTTAGCAAGTGGAATTTTTCCCCATTTATCCATGCTGTGTATACTCAACATATAGAATAGTTTTTGGACAAAACAGCCCTCGTGTTCTCCAGGCCAAAGTGGAAAAGATCAATTCAAACTGTTATCAGCTTCACATCCAAAAGACAGCATCTGTCACGATATGGGGGTGTGTCAGTGTCCATGGTAACTGGTTAATTAAGAGACACAATGTGTCATGCTTTAGAAAAGCTCTTTTTGCTCATATCCCACACCCACTCGTGCCGAATTGGTTAACATCCAATATTTATAAATGGAAATCATGGAAATTGTCAGGGGTGCCTAAAGGTTTGCATACGACTGTATATAGGCTTCCACTGTGAAGATCTCGACTTGAAAAAAAGAGGAGTCGAGAGTCTTGTCACAACTTTAATGTATTTGTGGTCATTGACTCTACCAGTGTTCACACGCCAAGAGGGAGTCGAATGGTGCAGAGTACAGATGCTATAGATGTATAGAGTAGCTCATATATATATAAGCTACTGTAACACCCAAATAGGTATTTTAATGTTGGTTAAAATTGTTGACAAATAATGTATTTGCTACATCAATGCTGTTGATTTATTTTACAATAAAAAACAAGCTATTGGTTGGTAGCTAATAACAGTACAGTAGCTATTAACAGTAGAAAGGGCCAACAGTTCTATCTAGGATAACCCTCTGTAAATTCAACATTCCTAATGTAGACGTCAGCATAATGTAGCCAGCAGCATAGAGCCCTGTATTCCACTGTTGGTTTGCTTCTAAAGCTAAGCAGGGTCAGGCCTGGGTAATCTCTGGATGGGAGACCAGTGCTGCTGGAAGTGATGTTGCAGGGCCAGTAGGGGGCATTCTTCCCTCTGGTCTAAAGATCATTCGCAATGCCCCAAGGTAGTGATTGGGACATCTGCCCTGCGTAGGGTGCCGTCTTTCGGATGGGACGTTAAACGGGTGTCTTGACTCACTGTGGTCATTAAAAATCCCAAGTCACTTATCGTAAGAATAGGGGTGTTAACCCTGGTGTCATGGCCAAATTCCCTAACAGGCCTCTCACTTCAATCATGGCCACCTTATAATCTCCCTCCTTCTTAATTGGCATATATAACTACTCACCTCTCCACCTGATAGCTGATGTGTGGTGAGTGTTCTGGTGCAAAAATGGCTGCCGTGCATCACCCAAGTGGGTGCTACACATTGGTGGTGGGTGAGGTGGGCTTTCCCCCTCACTGTGTAAAGTGCTTTGAGTTCCTTGAAAGAAAAGCTCTATATAAGTTGAATGCATTATCATTATTATTATTAACGTTAGCTAGCTAACGTTAGCGTGACTGGTCAGTGTCTTGTGGCCAAATATTTTGAAAACATAGCCTAAATAAATGTTTGATTCTCCATAGATGGATATACCAACGTTTTTGTTCAGAATTGGGCAGGTGAAAGTATACAGTACTAAAAAGTGATTGACGACAGTTTCTCAGATACATTGCTCATATTGATGTCACACTAATTTTCCCAACTACCAAATCTAATCAGTGGTATTTGATATTAGATCTTATTTGATATTAGATATTTTATTTAGTAAAGGATATAGATGTTTTGCTTTTTATTCACACTGCTTCCTCTAATATACAGTATCACAATTTTGTAAATATATGATTAAAACTTTTCATGTGTCAACACTGAAGAAATGATCCTTTGCTGCAATGTAAAGTGGTGAGTGTACAGCTTGTATAGCAGTGTAGCTGTCTCCTCAAAATACCTAAACACAGCCATTAAGGTCTAAACCACTGGCAACAAAAGTGAATACACCCCTAAGTAAAAATGTCCAAATCTGGTCAATATTGCCATAATTGCATCATGCAGCTCCTGCAGATTTGGTGGCTACACATCCATGATGTGAATCTCCCGTTCCACCACATCCCAAGGTGCTATTGGTTTAAGATCTGGTGTTTGTGGGTGCCATATGAGTACAGTGAACTCATTGTCATGTTTAAGTAGCCAGTTTGAGATGATGTGAGCTTTTTGACGGCTTGTTTTTTATGGCACAATATCCTGCATTATAGTGTGGTTATAAATAGATGGACACGGTCAGTGACAATACTCAGTAGGCTATGGCATTTAAACAATTCCCAATTGGTACTAAGGGGCCCAAAGTGTGCCAAGAAAATATCCCCAAAATCATTACAACAACAGCACCAGCCTAAACTGTTGATTCAATTCAGGATGGATGCATGCTGTCATGTGGTTTACACCAAATTCTGAACATATCTCTGAATGTTGCAGCAGAAATCTAGCCTCATCCAACCAGGCAAAGGTTTTCCAATCTTCTGTTGTCCAATTGTGGAGGTCCAAATTTAGCTTCCGGTTCCTGTTCTTAGATTACAGGAGTGGCACCCGGTGTGGTCTTATGCTGCTGTAGTCCATCTGCTTCAAGGTTCGACATGATGTGCTTTCAGAGATGCTCTTCTGCTGTTTCGGAGGTAATGAGTGTTTTTTTGAGGGACTGTTGCTTTTCTATCAACTCAAAGCAGTCTGGCCATTCTCCTCTGACCTCTGCCATCAAGAAGGTATTTTTGCCCAGATAACTGCCGCTCACTGGATATTTTCTGTTTTTCGTACAATTCTATGTAAACCCTGGAGATGTACTGTCAATTTCTAAAATCGCCTCAGGTCTATATCAGAGGAAAAACATACCTAGAAGCATTACGAGACAAAGCGGACTGATGGGTGGAGTTACGAACTGAGAAATTCAACAGCCAATGTTTGTTGGTTTCTTTTCTTTTCTTGAATTACACATTTCCTTGAGGATCCTAAATTCCTTGTTTTTTCAATTTCAACAGCAATTGCACCAATCGCAGGTCTGTCTTTGATAACTATCATAAATTGTAGGTGTTGCTTTTGTGTTTCACCAAACACTACATAGTGGGGGGAAACATCTTATATGATCAGTGTTTTTCAAATTTTTTTAATGTCAAGAAATAGTTTATACAGCTTTAGAAGCGTGTCTCTGAAAGAAGAAGATTGTGTATCTGTCAAAACACTGCTGTTGATTAATTGAAGTAGGCTTCTCACCAGCAAAATTATACACCCCTAATAAATTGAAATATTCCTCTATGCAAACATTTGTTTGAATCACACTTATAAGTTGCCTGATAATGTCGATCAATAGTATTTATTGTTTTATTTCTGTTTTCGGTAAATTGTTGAGACATAGCCTACAATTGTTTTTCTCTCTCTATACACGTTGTATAGTAGCACAAATTCTCTCTCCTGTCCCACTCTCTGTTACAAACACTAGAAATGATTTGATCAGTTTCGTGTCAGTGTGGAGCAGTATGGTGCACATTAATGGAAAACAAACATTGTTGTATTCGCATGTGATGCAGACCTGAGTTAAGCTTGATGTTTTGAATTTTGTTGACCCAGTTACAGTAAAGCTGGGTTTGCAGCACAAAACAGTACCCAGATCAGCTAGGCATTGTCGGAAAAGAAAAAAAAGAGAAAACAAAACAATTTAAACTAAAGAACGGGCTCAGCCCTTCGCTAGATTCAGAACTTTCTAAATTCACACCAGCTGTAATGATGTCAGAAGGGTGAATAATTCGGCCACTGCGCGAGGGCTGCCTATGAATCTGTGTACTCAGGTGCGATGTGTAAAGCCGTCCCAGGGAAGCAGCCAAGCTGGCGTCCAAAGAGAGTTTTTCCCCAGGCCAAATAACCTTATTCTCTTTCTACTGCTCTGTCTCACTTCCCATGAACCTAAGCCCCAAAACCAAGTGGGGAAATAAATGATCTATGTCTGACCTAGCCGAACTGTGCTTTGGTTCAGACATTTTTTTGTCATGGGAACATTACAAATCCTTTGAGTCCAAGACATTGATAATGCATTCAAGGTAGTCAGTGTAAACAAAGCAAAGGTTATTTCAATATATTATCATGATATTAAGGTTTGCCATCTGTTTTACTAGGAAAAAACGAGAAAAAGGTCTGTGATCGAACCGATACATAAGAAAGAGGATGTGATTAATCAATGAGCCAATTTAAATTATTATATCAGAAGAATGTTCTGTGTTCGAACTGATGCATAAAGAAAGAACATGTGATTAAACAATGAGCCAGTTTGAGACCTTCAATTCATTACATCATTGATCACAATTACTGTTCTTGATAGTACTGAAAGGAAGAAAAGTGATAAACATGTCTTAAAAGGCTATTCCACACTTTTTTGAAAGCCAACAACAATCAGAAACTTTTGAAATGTCTAATGTCCGTCTCTGATTTGATATAGACAAGGGATTCAGGAACAGGAAATGCTTGTATAAGACAGGATGTTTACACTTCAGAGCCCTCTTACTATGTTACTGTAACCCTATGAATGGAGATGCAATTTGTTCTGATGTCCATTATGAAATAAACAGGCGGTTTGCTCCGGAATCTGAGGAAAACGTAATACATTCTAGTGGATCAATTGAATTGATCAATAGATGTTGTATTTGGGTCAATGGAGCTCAATAAAAGCAATGGAAATATCCAATGGAAATGTATTGGAAAAGCATGGAAGAAAGATGCAGTCAGAATCTATATCTCTGTTGTTAAAGCTTTGCACTTTGCAACACTGGGATTGTGGGTTTAATTCACACAGAGAAAAAAAGTATATGGATTGATAGAAGCATGTGCTAAATTACTTAAATGGAAAAGAAAAAAGTCTCCTAGTTTTCCACCGACATTAGCCCACATATAGTGTATTTGTTAAGATGACCCTTAAGTGGAAATAGGGGGCTAGCACAACTCCTGAAAAACAGCCCCAGAATATTAGACCATTAGTAGGGGTCCACATACCTATTCTTACAGGTGGTATAGCCGCCCATTCATCTTGGCAAAATGCCTCCAGGTCATGCAAGGTCTTTGGTCATCTTCCATGAACCACATGTTGGAGATCTCCCAAGAGTGGCTGGATGATATTAAGACTGTGATGTTATGAGCTACTGGGGGACCTGCAACCCCACTCCTCAAGGACCACCAGTACTCAGTGAAAAGGGTATGGGGTTGTGGGTGCAAGTAAGGACACACCACAGAAGTATCTTAAAGGCTTTAATGCCACAGTATTATAAAAACAATAGGAGAGGGGGAGGGTGGGATGTAACCAAATCAAAGAAACAAATATAAAGTCCCTCAACCCCTAACCTATCCCCCTGAACACTTAAACTAAGCTAAGCTGGAACACGAGTGAGGCGCCCTAACCAAACGTACAGGGAGTGGTCCGCCCAGGTCTAACTAATGTTTTTAGAAAAAGGGGTATCCTTGTGTGCAGTGTATACTCCCGGGCAGCTCTGATCTACTCCCAACTCCTTTAAACAAAAGAAACAATGAATTAATGACAACTAATGGGTACCGAACCACAATAACTCAATACAAGGTTCACAACAAAACACATATTCACAAAGCACGACCCCAGACGAAGCTCTCTCACTCAAACACACTAAGGATATTAAACACACAACTAGGTCTCAAGCCACACAAACACAGTCATCCACTGGCAGAATGACCTTCTAATTACTGATATCACAAGCACAGCCCTGCTTACACATGCTGCATTCATCTTGCCGTCATTTTCACAAGGTTTCCCGTGCCTTTGAGCTTACCCCCCCCAAAACATCAGTGAGCCACCACTGTGCTTCACAGTGGGGATGGTATTCTTTTCACTATTGGCCTTGATGACCCCTCTCCAAACATAGCGCTTATGGTTGTGACCACAAAGCTCTATTTTGGTCTTGTCACTCCAAATTACAGTGTGCCAGAAGCTGTGAGGCATGTCAAGGTGTTGTCTGGCATATTGTAACCAGGCTTTGTTGTGGCACTGGCACAGTAAAGGCTTCTTTCTGGCAACTCGACCATGCAGCTTAGTTTTGGTCAAGTATCCTCATATTTTGCTCTCTAAAACAACCACACAATCTTGTTCCAGAGCAGCCTGTATGTCTGAGGTTACATGTGGGTTTTTCTTTGTATCCCGAAGAATTCTTCTTGCAGTTTTGGCTGAAGTCTATCTTAGTCTACCTGACCTTGGCTTGGTATCAAGAGATTCCAGAATCTTCCACTTCTTAATAAGTCATTGAACAGTACTGACAGGGTCATTTGGGTGATTTCTTTTATCAGTATGGTTTTCAACGGAGGCAAAGAACTATGTGATACTTATTGGCTTCAAATGAAAACTATCCTTAGATAACAGTCAGATTTTTTACATGAAGAGTAATATTGTCAACATCAGTTTCTTCCAGGGGATGCAAACTTATGAGCATAACTGTAATTTAGCAACATAATGGGAAACACTATAATGATGGACATAGTTTTAAATGGACTTAAAAACTTTCTACATTGTGAAATAATTATTTTGTTTTTTACGGCCATACACTGACACTGAATTTGCATCCCAAAACAACACCAGAAATAAGGGTTAGATTCATTCTAATATATATTTCGACAAAATCCATCAATAATTTTCTGTAATTCCAATATAGTTTCTTCAACACTAAAATGCAGCAAATATTGAATTATATTTGCATTCTATTAAGAGTTTGTGTTTTGGGATGGCGAAGGGTGCGCATATAGTTCATCCAACCACATGTCGCCCAGTCGCCAATGCTTTTCACACTGTTCATCCAACACAGACAACTTTGGTCAGATCATGCACGGGATGATTACGTTCACCAACTATACTTCCAGTAATTAATTTATAGGCACTCAATCTGGACAGAAGGGGTCTATTATATTTATGAAGAGAACATTAGGTTACAATGATATACTGTATCGGTGCACATTTCGTAAAACGGCCTTTCAGTTACGTTCAAAATTTATTATTTTGCTGATATGGAAAGTATGGGGCAGAACGTGCAAACTACATTCTATATTTAGGTAGCGGTTTGGGTATCCGAATGCAACTTTGTCCAAATAGTTTTTTTGTTGCAGATGCAGTTGGGAATGGGTGAAAAAAAACATAGTTGAGCAAGTCACTTCTCCTTAGTGGTGGAGTATTAGGACCCGTGGTGGTACAGTACTAGGACCCGTGGTGGTACAGTACTAGGACCCGTGGTGGTACAGTACTAGGACCCGTGGTGGTACAGTA
>JACXGM010006283.1:0-33162 GCA_016801145.1 Umbra pygmaea | reverse complement strand
CTGGGAAGCGACCTCTGGTGGCCGAGACTGGAGAGCGACCTCTGGTGGCCGAGACTGGAGAGCGACCTCTGGTGGCCGAGACTGGGGAGCGACCTCTGGTGGCCGAGACGGGGGAGCGACCTCTGGTGGCCGAGACTGGGGAGCGACCTCTGGTGGCCGAGACGGGGGAGCGACCTCTGGTGGCCGAGACTGGAGAGCGACCTCTGGTGGCCGAGACTGGAGAGCGACCTCTGGTGGCCGATACTGGAGAGTGACCTCTGGTGGCCGAGACAGATTGGATACCTCTGGTGGCCGTGACTGGGAAGCGACCTCTGGTGGCTGAGACGGGGAAGCGAAGTCTGGTGGCCGAGACTGGAGAGCGACCTTTGGTGGCCAAGACAGATTGGAGACCTCTGGTGGCCGTGACTGGGAAGTGACCTCTGGTGGCCGTGACTGGGAAGTGACCTCTGGTGGCCGAGATGGGGAAGTGACCTCTGGTGGCCGAGACGGGGAAGCGACCTCTGGTGGCCGAGACGGGGAAGCGACCTCTGGTGGCCGAGACGGGGAAGCGACCTCTGGTGGCCGAGACGGGGAAGCGACCTCTGGTGGCCGAGACGGGGAAGCGACCTCTGGGGGTCCGGAGACTTGAGCGACCCTGGGGGAACTGGCGTACCTGTTCTGTTTTTCTGCTCAGTTGCAACCATGCCCTATAATCCCCTTCCACTGCCGGGTCCGTCCGTAGATGGTATTAAATTCTTGGATGACTGGTGGAGGGAACTCCAGGGACTGGGGCTGAAGGGAGCCTGCCTTCTTTGTTTGGACGTCCTTGTCCATCCTGGGCGGAGAAACGTTGGCATGCTGGTCGGCCATCTTCTGACACTGCCTGGTGGCCATTTTGGACTCTGTGGTCTTCTTTGTAACTGAGGCCACAGCCACTAGAAGAAGGCTCACTCATGACATTAAGTATTAGGCTGGATATTCTGTCATGAATTAACTCAATGACTCAAGTATGAAAATGTATACGATTTTATTAAACAAAACTATCCCGTAGGAGAGAAATTAACTTAAACAAGCTTTACGTCAGGAACTACAAAAACAAGAATGGAAACAAAGAACTTGACCACAGGCTATATACTAACAAAAGCAAAGCAAAACAAGACTAATTGGAATTAGAGTACTCACTCCACCAGGGTACCAAACAAACAGGACAAGGCCGAAACATCCATAACAAACGACAATAACCAGCAACTCAACTCAAACTAGACTGACACTAAATAATGGGCTAATGACAAAGGGGAAACATCTGTGAAGGAAAATAACAAAGGGGATTGGATAAAAAAAACATGTGACCAAATGAGCAGGAAAATAACTAAAAAGGGGGAGAATACATGAATGGTAGAACTAAAACCTGGAATGGACTAAACTAAATAATGACCAAGGAAAGGAAAACACAATTGTAGTCAAACTAAATGATTGCTTTTTCCTCAGAATATGCCTGTATCTAATGGGGTATGCATGGCGCTGCATTGCACAACTGTCTATGTCATGATACTCATGGGTTCGAGCCTGACTATGTGTTCTCTGAATTTCCCCAGGCCTCCTCACAAGGCAGTGCAAATTGACATAGTGTTGACAGGGATTTGGGTCAGATAAATTAGATTATCTATCCTGCCACATCACTCTCCAGCCAACTCCTTTTGTCAAGAGTAGGCACCTGTGGGTTCAATCGCCAAAGTATATTCGGTGAACGTAATCATCCCATGCATGATCCAACTAAAGGCTTCCATGTTAGATTCACAATACTATAAACAATCGGCGGCTGGGCGACATGTGGTTGGATGAACTATGTGCGTGCCCTTTGCCATCCCACAGATTTGTCCAGGGATCTGCAGAGCTGTGACAAGACAGGCTTAGAAGTAATTGGGAGGGCAGAAAAATGGGGAAAAATATCACAAAAAAAGAATATGCCTGTACCTGCCAACTTGACAAGCATCACCACTTTGGATGGATCAGAATTAGAGTACAACAACTCCTAGAAATATCTAGGTATTTGGTTTGATCACTCTCTCTCTTTCCACACCCACATTAACCACCTTTTACCTGAAATCAAATCCAGAATTAGTTTATTGTTTCGTGTCAAGGCCTCTTTCACTTATGATGCAAAACACATTATTTGTTAAATTGACCATCCTACCAATCTTAGACTTTGGTGATGTTATTTACAGGGTTTCATCCAACACACTCCTCAACCCATGTTGATATATTTTTTTAAATAATAGCTTTAACTTATGCATTTTCTGTTTGTATTCTTAATATGTATTTTTCATTTCAATGTTTTTATCTGATAGACCGACAGTGTGAAAAAGCGTACAGTAGATGTTATTGCTGTAAGAGCAATAGGCACAGTAAAAGAGTATAAGATGGACCAAGTCATGCCATACATTTCAATGGAGACCGAGTGAAGTCAATTAGAAGCACTTTTCCGGTAATGCCTGAGCGTACTTCACAGCTTCAAGCTGAGCGTGACAACGTAGCTGTGCCAAGAGAAATCTGAATCATTCCAAATCTTGCCTCTTGCGGAGACGGAGCGCATGAGTAGGAGTTGTCCATGAGCGTAGGAGCAGGAGCAACTTTTGGTAAGTATTCTGATTAATTCTTTTGTAATTTTGACTGTATGCCTCCACGTCCCCTCAATTGTCTGCAAGCTTCTCCTGACTGTAATTTCTTCAGAAAGTCACACGGTTATTTTTACAAAAACGGCTGCTACGGGGCCATAACGGGAGATACAAGATAAGGGAGCCTTTTATATTGTTGTGTTTCTTTAGAAATAAACTAAAATAGAGTCTTTAAACACTTTACACAAAGATGTAAATTTTTTCGCTCTCAAATGGACGTCAAAATGAATGGGCGTCTATGGAATGCTAATGGAAGGTGATGTCTAGGTAGCCTCAGAATCTCCCCATAGGCGCTTCAACTTCCAGACAATGGCTTACCCACTTGAGAAAGCAGGATTCTCATACTACACAGAAAGGTGTGCACCAAAGGAAGGTGTGCACCAGAGGAAGGTGTGCACCAGAGGAAGGTGTGCACCAGAGGAAGGTGTGCACCAGAGGAAGGTGTGCACCAGAGGAAGGTGTGCACCAGAGGAAGGTGTGCACCAGAGGAAGGTGTGCACCAGAGACAGTGGTAATGCTGGACCATCATAGTCCATGATTTATGCCAAATATTTAGGATGGAGATGATTAAGAAATGTATCTATGCCAAGAAAACCTTTTTTGGAATTAGTGCTCAAAAAACACATACAATAAAACAGCAAATGTCATTTATTTTTATAATTTTATTTTGGTATATAGCTTATTAAAACAGAATTGATGGTTCATATATTTGGGGTTTTAGTTTACAAAAGTACAGTGTAAAAATGATCATTTACCACAGCAAATGTCTTTTATTCTTTTAATTTTATTTTGGTATATAGCTTATTACAACAGAATTGATAGTTTAGATATTTGGGGGTTTAGTTTACAAAAGTACAGTATAAAAATCAACATTTACAACAGAGTAAGTAATCCAAAATGTGTTACATATTTATTTAAAAATTCAATTAATATATTTTATATATCCTAAAATGGCAAAAAAGCCACAGTGCCACAATAAGAAATCACCACACTATACACATTAGGCACATTAAAAAAGAACTTTCAAAAATCTATAGGTTTATTCTATGCACAAATAACAAATCACATTTTGGTGGGATACCAACATAACTTCAGTGTATCCATGTTTGACAGATTTACTCAGCAGAAAAATATCTAGCTTATGTAGCATAATGCACACATTCAACTCTGACTGAGATCTATGACCAACAGAATAGTTACTCAAATGTATAACAGCAGGCACTTTATTGTGCAGGTTCTTACATTTGTGCCTCGAAAACATCTTTAGCAAAAGCATCCCCCTAGAATGGAACTTAAAAAACACTGCTCTTAACATCCCATCATGGGTTTAGGTGTATTCAATAATACTCCTATAGGTTTCTATTCAGTAATGAGTTTACTCATCCAAGCTTCCTGATACAGTTTGTGAGCTGTAATCAAGGCAATGGGAGGAGTAAAACATGATGATGTAGACAAGAAAGCAGCTGAACAGCTAGTCTATCTGGATATTACAAACTAGACCTGGCATCGTTGCCCAGGGCCTGTAAATTTGATCATAGAAACTAATAAACTCAAAGAGTTTGTTAAGATTCTTTATTCAAACCAATCATTTAATTGGTTTGAAATGTATCTCCCTTCACTGTTAGCGCTTGTATGAATCAAGAGATGTGACAAGCCTGGTCTATCCAGGAGAAAATGGTATTGCATCTAAATAGATCATACCATCAAGTATGTAGGGCTAACTTGAAGTCAGCTATGGAAGTTCAGAATCTTTAATGTAAACTTGTCCCTCACTCTTCTTGCCCCCATGTCCGCAGGCTAGCCTTCAGCTGACAGCGCTTGTGCTTCATTGTGAGGCCGTACTCTGGGGTCATGTCAACTGCGTGCCCCGGCTTCTTCTGGAAATGCAGCCTCTGGAGCAGGATGGCCAGGAAGAGGTAGACCTCATTGCGTCCGATGACCTCACCTATGCAGCGGCGTTTGCCAATGCCAAATGTCATCACCTTTTCTCCTTCCAGTTTGTTGAGGTCTGAGCCGTCAGAAGTCAAGAAACGATCAGGGTTGAACGTTGAAGGATCCTTCCAGAGCTCCCTGAAGAACAAAGAGAGAGCAAGAATTTTATTTTTTACTTCTACTTTTCTCCTCTCCTAATTGGTCATGTCCAATTCACCTTTGGCTAAGCCCTGCCCCCCTTAGTTACTGTTGCTACGTCCGACAACCTTATCTGGGCTCTGGTTTGTTATCAACATGGCTTATGCTATGACAGCTCTTCCTGCTGAAATGTTATAAAAATTTTTATAAAGCAGCAAATAAAGTGTCCAATAGAAGTAGGCAAAAGGGGCTGCAATATGCGTTCGAAGGCTATATTCAAGACATACAGGTGAAACGCAAGGAACACAAGGCATCCAAATAGAGGCAAAATCATACCGGTCACAGTCAAAAAATTTACCACCGCATTTCCTACTAATCGAGACGGAGGCTGGGACTAACAATATCAAGGAGCAACACTGTTCATGCAAAGCTGGCTAGGTCGCTATTCACTTCTATAATCGTTATTACAAAGCAAACGGACTACACGAGTATAACGTTGTATTCATTAGCAGCGTGTGCTAGCGTATCAACAACTGGTGTGCTAGGTAATGTTAACGTTAGCTAACACTTGTCAGGATTTGACTTCGGTTTTGGGAAGGGAAAAAAACGGACACCATCCTCCAACCTCTCTGGGAAACGCGTATCTGTGTTACAAATGCCCCAGGCACAACGTTTAACCATATTTTTGATAAAACTACGACGGTAATAGCCTGCCGAGACCAAAAATATGAGACGCCTGTGTTAAAGTCAATGGAGCGCTATGAAAAAGTGTCGGACCTCTGTGGGAGCTCGTTCTTTGCTGAGCTGTGATTGGTCAATCTACATTCTAGGGTGTGGCTTAGCCAAAGGCGAATTCCCCTTTGACCTTTCCGCTGGCAACTCCTCAGCAGGAGCTGGATGGGTGAAGATCGATCACATGCTTCCTCTAAGTACGTGTCACAAAATTGTCCAATTCTAATTAAACTGCTCTCTCAACACGTGGGCCTTTAATTGAGACCAGGGTGCAAAGCAACAGATTTATCAGCTACACAACCATGTCTTCAATCAAAGGTGCATGACCTATGAAGAAGGAGTCACTAGACAGTAAAAAGACAAAGTACCCAAATCTAACTATCCACCCATCCATCCCAGGTAGCACTATGCCAGTTTGTGCCACCCCATGCCAGACTCACGGGCATCATTAGCATCTGAATACGAAACCTGTCCAACATGACAGCGAAAAGAGGCAGCAATTTACATGAAGGACTTGTTATAAGAAAACATGAGTTTCGGATTGGTACAACCAATCAATGGATACATGTCATAAAAGTTTGGGTTATGTAATATTTTATTTAACAACTCCAATTTGCCCCTTAAAACTGTAAAGGTTCTACTTACGGGTCATGGTTGACCTGCCACTGGTTGATGAAGACACATGTGTCCTTAGGAATGAAGTAGCCACTAAGGGATGTATCCTTGGTGGTGCTGGAAGAAAATAATTTAGAATACCAGATTTAGACATCAGATTGTGGCTATTCAGGCCGTTGTCATGGCAATACGTAAAAAACGTACAAAACAAAAAGATTGTACACATGTACGTTTTTCGGAGTTGGGAGTTGGAACCACAAAGCCTTGGATGGTTATGAAATGAAAAAAAGTATGTTTACCTTGACCTTGCCCTAACTTTAACCTCACTAACCTTGCATGGTATGCCTGAAACAAACATTCCCCAAGTACTTTAAATTGTAACCAATTGGGCCCTATTAATAACAACCACATATTTACTCCATGTGTGGTTGATAGTGCCTTTACTCTCTGGGAAAAGGATGGCATTAAAACTTTCAATGATCTTTATGACTTTTTTCTAATTTTCCTAACCTGGCTGTTAATCACTGCTTTGCCCCCTTCAATTTATTTTCAATTGTTGCAAATGAGACATTTCGTCTCCTTTGAATTTGTTGTCTTCCCTTTACTACCCCCCATCCAGCCCTGGAATGAGCTATTTAATGTTGTACCTCAACAGAAATCAGTGATTTCACAAATCTATTCTTGAAATATGTCCAGTGATAAACACTCCACTAATATACCTAAAACTGCTTGGGAGGAAATGTGTCTTGAAATTTTGAAGGATTTCTGAGAAGGAGTGATCGACAGAACAAGTTCCACTTCATCTTGCACTCAACTTGGACTCATTCAGTTCAAGGTGACTAACAGAGTTCATTACTCTAAGTCCGACTGTATCCCACAGTGGTGGATGTATGTGACATATGTCATTCCTCCCCATACAACCTCTACCAAATGTTTTTTTACTTGCTCAAAATTGAGCTATTACTGGACCTTTGTATTCCATACCATTTCAGAAGCACCTAGGATTATTTTAAATCCTTCCCTTATGATTATAAAAATGCAGATATAATTGCTTACACTACACTATTAGCCCGACGCAGGATTTTGCTGCAATGGAAGTCCTGTTAGTCACCCTTAGCCTCTCAGTGGCTATGTGATGTCTTGTCATTTTTAAAACTTCAGAAAATTAAGTATTCCATGCATTGGTCTATTATGTGCAAAATTGGTAATGTCTGTTTGGTTGCTAATTTGAACTTGTGTCTGAGCAGATGCAACTCACCAGTGAGGGATGGTGAATGGCAGGAAGGAAGAGTGACGGAAGAGTTCTAGGATGAAGGCTTCTAGTCGAGGTAAGTTAGGTTTGTCAGAGAGACGGGGGGTGCGGTTAAGGCCCACCTTTTCCTCTGTTGGTAAGATAAGAGAGCGCATTGGCAAAAAAAGAAATGGGACATGTAGTGACAGGACAGTCTGTCACAATATTTTGAACCATAGCTCATCTAGGGGTCGAGTGATTAATTTCAAGATTCACTCACTCAGTTCTTGGTGTAGTCTGTCCTGGATGTCTGGGTAAGCAACAAGGTACAAAAGGGACCATGACAAAGCAGTGCTTATGGTGTCAAAACCTGAGGAGACAAAGACATTTTATGCAAAACTAAAACATTTTAGGATGATTTTCTCCATGTATTATGTAAGTGACGTAACTCACCTGCTCCAAAGAGATCATTGACAATGCTCACAATCTTCTCATCAGAAAGCTGGACATTGGAGTTTTCATCCAATTTCCTGTCTTCACAGTGATCAATGAGAGAGTCGGTGATGTCACGGATGTTGTTCTGGAAACCGAACAATAAGCAATCAATGTCACAGACATCAAACAGAAATACTGTACAATAAACATGAAGATAATAACAATTACTTACCTTGTCATAGCTATCATAGTGCTCATTGACAATCCTCTGCACAAACGTGTTAAAACGCTTATTGATGTCCATGAACTTCGTTATTGTGCTGCTTGGCAGGTACCGAAGAAAGGGAATGAAGTCAGCAGGGTTTCCACTGCCCGCCACCTGTCCAAACTCATCACTCATGTTCACCAAACCCAGCAACTCCTTGTCGTCATGGCCGTAGCGCCGGCCAAAGCACATTCCACAGATGACGTTGGCCACGGACACCACAATATGGCGGAAGGGGTCAAAGCTGCCATCGGCATCCATGACAGAGCTAAGCTGTTTCACAAGATACTCTCCCTCCTTACAGACGTGCTCTTCCAGTGCACAGGCGTACTCTGGGCATGTTCCCTCCAGGGTGGAAAAGGTGCGGAGGGCACTTAAGGCCAGCTTACGTCGGGCACGCCACACCCCAGCCTTATCTGGACTGAAGGCCAGACTCTTGCCATCATTGATGAACTTGAAGCTGTAGAGATCGGGCCTCCCAGCAAAGTCTTCCCCTTGCTTGATGAGAGCCTGACGCAAAGTCTCAATGCCACTCAGGACCACCACAGGACGCATGCCAATTTGGATCTGGTAGACTGAGCCGTAGCGCTCGCTCATGGCAGTCAGGCTGAGGTGTGGGTTGTTGCCCACCTCTAGAACATTCCCAATGATGGGCAGGGGCTTTGGTCCTGGTAGCTGCTTCAGTCCCTCTGGGATGTCTTTGTGCATGTATTTCTTGAGCAAATACACCAGACAAAGTGTTACCATGGCCACCAGCCCCTCAGACAAAGAGACTGAGCCAATAATGGGAAGTATCATGAGAACCATTTTGGATGTTTTCTTTAGGACTTTTGCTCTTGCAAAACCTGTAAAATAATAAGTCAATGTTTTAGTGATGGCTTTGTGACTGAGAAATTAAACAACTGTAAAGGACACTACAACTCTGAGTGTTTAGGATCTGAACAAATAACTGGGACTTAGAATCTGAGGTTAGATTGAAACAGCAGAACATTTGTATTTGTTGTAACACTTTTAGACATATAAATACACTGAACAGAAATATAAATGCATCACTTTTTAGCTTTTGCCCCCATTTATCATGAGTTGAACTCAAAGATCTAAGACGTTTTCTATGTACACAAAAGGCCTATTTCTCTTAAATATTGTTCACAACTCTGTTTAAAGGAATCACAAACAATTCAGTAGGCTGTGAGGCTGGCCTTTCTGCTGAATCCACCTGTTGTGGCTGTACTGAATGTCCTGAATGTCTGTACTGAATGTCAATACATATACAAAGTCCATTGGTCCATTGGGAGTCTTTGCAATGAAGTAGGCCTTAATCAAATTGGACATCCTGAAATTGGGGAAGAAACCTGTCGGTCTGAGTAGTAGAACAACTGCATTAAGCATACTGTGTGTCAGAATATGTCTGAGAGCTCTCAAATAGCTACCAAAAATATTATGGAAATGCTAGTTTTCTCTGAGTCTTATGATGAATTGTCATCTATAGTACAGTCTATAGTGCAGTGGTCTAGGTCACTGTTTCACACTGCATTGCTGCCACAAGATAAAATCCTGTTTGTGCGATACTGAAGGTCACTAGGGGTTCCACTGAAGTTCAGGCAAATTGTCTAAGCACATGTCTTGTGTCAATAGGTAGGATGCCAGACAGAGCTGCCTTGTCTCAACATGCTCCAGCGATTCCTTGTGACATGCGCCTAGAAACTACTTTCTGGTTGTTGAGAATACACTTGCCAAGAAAAAAGATGTCCTAGTAAAAACTTTCTGGTTGAGCATGCAGAAAATCACTTGGCACGTTGTGCATTGGAGGACATGTCTCGAGAGTCAACCCTCCCAAGTCATTGTAGAGTTGCAGCAATGAGACAAGCAGGGGCGGAAAACCCAGCAGTAATTTAAATAATATTAATAATACACAATGAAAGCACTTGTTCTGATTATAGACACCTAATAGCACGTTTTTAAGTTTCAAGAGATTCCAACTCCCTCGCCCTTTGCTTCCAAGTGGTTTGACTCTCCCAGCCCTCAAGAATGGCACATTATACAGGGACAGACAGTACATGTGTGGGAATCTGACAGAGTCTGTGGTTGGTGGCTGTCCTCTAGTAAGTAAATCAAACAAAGGACATGTTTGACATTTCTTCTATTACTCAATACATTAAATAATATTTACAGCCGTCACCAGTTTTCATTTTTACTGAATTGAATTACAGGTCACTCTTTGTGTTAGCTAGCGGTTAGCTGACGTTTGCTAGTGTTGCATCCTTGAAATAACTCAGTCAACAAAGTATCATTGTTCCTTTGCAACTTTATAAGCCCTGGTTCAATTACAACAAAATTAATAATATATTCACTACTACTAGCTCTAACCAGCTTAGATTCTCCTACTCAATTCCATAGCGATTTTTATCTGCACTCTCTCAATTCACAAATCACATACTTTTTAAAGAGACAGTGCACAATTGGGATTCTTGGTTGTAAATACAACCCCTGCATACATATTAGACTGATAAGGAACACTGTTATAGCTATTATTAGTAGTAATATAATGATTTAAACATTTTAACAAGTTGTGACAACCATTCAGTTAACAACCTTTCAATTATCCAGTAATACAATCGTAATTATGCACTCCTTTAGGTGTCCCCTTCAAGAATTGCTCTGATATCAGATTTTCACCTCTGGAGACAAGGCCATACAAGGAACATAAATAAACACATAAATAAACAAATCAAGCATACAGACTGTGATGGCTCTTTAGTAAACCTAGTCTCACTGGGAGATGAATATCAACTGCGACTGCAATACTGTACACTGGTTACATTTCAGTGTTCTGACTGGAAATAAGGGATTTTCTGCCAGTATTATACATTTTTAACCAGTTTTTGTATTCAAATTGTGAATTAATGAGTAACTATGAATGTATGGATTAATTCTAATTTAATTCTAAAAGAGTAGTAGGAAAACGCTCAGTAGGAAAACCTAAGAGACAAAGTTGCAGTTATGAACATGTCTCTTTTAATGCATTTACAGTGAAGTAAAATAAAGACTTGCTAAAAAATGTCATCAGGGCGTTTATGCAGCAGTAAGCATGCCCACACTACATGTAGAGTATGCCCATTGTATTTTATGCATGGCGCACTCAAAGCTCAATCGCACGTTGCAAGCCACCCAACTCTAATGATCGCTTATATACATAAAAGTCGAAATTGTATACAACTCGGTTAAATGTAATCATCTAAATGCGTTTCCCCCAAATACGATAATATGCTCCTCAAAGTAGGCTCCTGACTAAACAGTGAACAGTATTGAATGCATTTAGCAGGTTGATATTCTAATACATTACTAAGAAAATGTGCAACATATTTGATAAATAAATAGTGAAAAACAATATCTACTTTTCCAACATCCCTTTTCTTTCTCTTATGTAAAAATATTAAATGCAGAAATGTAAGTTTTGTTTACCTGCAGGTATGAGTCAAAATTGTCCAACTTCCAGGGAGATCCAAGAATTTTGCACGTGAAGATATTTTTTTACAGGTTTCTGACTTGCTGTAAGATAATTTAAATTGTTTGTAACCTAAGGTAGAAAGGCTTTTCTTTTATAGAGAGCTTCTTCCCTCTATTGGCTAATGCTCTCGATACTTCTGTGACGTAACCCTTACTGTTGCAGGAGCAGCGGCTTCTTTGAGAAGTGTAGGCTAATAAACCTCAAAATAAGGAGCGCTTGACTGTTTAAGGCTGTTGGTCCTATAGCAAAACAAATATCTATCAATATATCTGTACTAAATGGGCATGTTTTGATAAGCCTATAAGGGATGATGAAAACATATATACAGTTTCATATATGTGCATATAAAAATGTAATTACAATAGAGAATTAGATGCAACAGCCATTACGTTTTCAGTATTTACACGTTCATATATATGACTTGAGAGCAATGAAACCTAACTATTTTATTGTGTATTTAAACTTATATTGGCTATAAACATTTTCAGATTTGATTTTAGGTTTACATCAGTATGATTCAAATGAATCTAGTTTTAGATGTATAGCTTGTTGGGAGCTATGTGTAAGACTGAAGACAAATGGTAAGCGGGAAATATGAAATAAAATAACGATTGATAGGTTTGTGTAATGTTTGAATGTGTTTGTTTATAGCAATTGAAACGGAAAATGTATTGCATACAAACAATACAGTTCTTAGGCTACATGCAATCCGCCTAATTTATAATAATAATAGCTATATTTTCCAGGTAGGATTACATCTAATCTTTAGCCTATACGGTGTTAATAAAAAATGTGGGAAACATAATGTTATTGGTGTGGTAATTGTATTTTTCGTTTATTTCATCTAATTTTTAATTTCTATATATAGCTATTTATTGTATTGATTGTTTATTTATTAACATTGTTGTTAATAAATAACATGATCTGCTATCTACATTATACAATATATTAACTATATAAACTAACAATCACTTGCACTCTTTATCAACGTTTATCAACATTTAGGTACTGTTAATACCGTAGACCAATTCATGAAAAAAATAAAAATAGCCTATTATTTAAAGATGACACTATTTGAGCGGATCTTGTTATTTATTGTAGGACTTATAATGTTGGAAATGAACTATCCCATAACTAATTTATTGACACAATCGCGAATCACTGCGACCTCACATAATTTCCCTGCCTTAACGTTTAGTCAATTTGTTTCCAGTGTTATTTAAATATATATATATTTTTAAAAAACTTTATTATTAGGTAGCCTATTGTATCTTTGGGCAATTTCTAATTTGCTCAATGTTGCAACAGAATTCAATTGCGTGCAAGTTGTAACCTATTCTAGACAGGAGAACGGTCCCGAATCACAAATGTTAATGAAGAGACTCATCTTTGACAGTTCGATATCTTATTCAACCTGCAGGTTGAAACACTACAGCGCGGGCATTGCCAATTATCAAAGCACACGGATGGGAAGAAGGGCATCTGTTAAAATTTTGGGGTGCGGGTTCAATCGCGTGTAATCAATTTCCCAGATGGAATGTGATGTCAGTGCTGAGAACTTGGATATATTATTCTAGACTTGAATATTCTTTAACACGTGATCCTGAGTGGAGTCTGTAATGAAAGCGGTGCTAAAAACGGTGAAATGCCATCGCGTGCATGCACCTGTTAGCGCTCGAGTTAAAGATTGGCCAAGTTGCGTGAGAGAGCTTTGGCCAAGCCCTCAACTCCCCCAGCCTTTTTTGTTTGAGGATGCCAGGGGGGAGTACTTTGTCAGCACTGCAGAGGTGAAAGGCAAGAGTTCATTACCCTTACATTCTCTCTTCTTTTAGAAAATGTGCATCCTTTTCGAGCCTATACGGATATGGTTTTCTTTAAGTTATGCATCGAAGGAGTTCTAAAATAGTTATACCAGACTTAAACATTTGCATTTATAATGATGAACATATAGATAAAACAAATACATGTATGTATTCATTATAAGCGCAATTTATAGGCATATAATTAACGGACACCGTGCCCAAAGTCATATAGGCTATACATTATACTGTATGTTCATTGGAAATGTTTCGTTTTTAACACGATATCTATTTATTTATGCATACAGTATTAGTTGTGCAAACGGCATGTAATAATTAGGCTATTATATGCGTTGATTAGTATGCATGTTGTTGATATAAAATGACCAAGGAATTGAACTGACATCTCTGATGTTGCAAGCGCAATTTGTAGAGAACCTCACTCGACTCAATCCTAATATCCACACAAGTTATGAAACATTTATCTTCAACCAATGCAGAATTTAAGCGAAGCCATGCGTTATTACGCTCACATTATCTTGTTTATTTTGTCTACCTGGTAATATGCCTGTCGTTTTTTCTTTTCTACACGTCTGTTTTTAAACTGCTAATGTGTTTTGATTTTGGTTTGTAATACTGGACTGGATGTGAACTGTTTTATTCAATGTAAAAATGTAACAGCATCATTCAATTTCAACATATTTCAGGATATTACTCAGCACATTTCAAAGGTGTGAATGCAATCTTGGAATCCAGGATTACAACAATAGGCAACCCCAAATGTGCAGGCTTTGTTTAAAGAATTTGACAGAGTCACTTCAAAGCTATGAAAAATCGCCATTGTTTTATTAATTCTGAATAGTAGGCCTAATATCCTTAAAGATGTTATAAACACATACAAACATTATAGCTACCATCGAGACGATATAATATAGAACGCATTCTCAAGCGCTGATTCGTTTTCTTTAATTATTATTATTTCCTTTCTCTCCCATAACCTAGGCATATTATTGGCATGCAGTAGTCCAAGTCATTTCTCTCGAATGTCATCCACTCGCCATGCCCCAAGCGCTGCGTCCCTAGTCATGCAGTTCGCGTGAGAAAGCAGAGCTCGTGCGCGGAGGGGTGGGCTTGGTCTTCGGGACAATCCTAAATCTGCTTGGTCAGTCACGCGAAGGCAGCAGCCACTGGAAAGACACAAGGGTCTTAAACTCTCCAGAACAAAGAGCGCAGGACCTGAGACTTTCTTGGGCACGGAGGTGCACATATTTGCGCACTATAGCTTCTGTAAATGTTAGGATATTGGGCTTTGTAGTCATGCGATCTGCAATTCTGGCTTCATGTACTGTAGGTATGCAAGCGACTGGCTGAAGTCAAATGCTTAAATACACCAAATAGAAATTTCCCTGGATAATGCCAAACATTTGGCGTGTTAAGTTGGAAAAAGAGCTGCTTAAGAAATTCTTAAAATTAAACTGTTTACTGGTACAGAACAATACAGTCAGTGCGATTTATTTAGAATGAACATAAAGTACATATAATCAGAAAGCGCAGCATTGTGAGAACAGAGGGAAGATGCGTCTGAGGAACATTCCACACAGTATCTACAGTACATTCTTGTCATCACACAAGTTTGAAATAAGTTTCTCTCTGCTCATCCTTAGTTACCTGTTTAATAAGCCTGCTTCATTAGCAGTGTGTATGACTTCCTATGGCACTACAGTTTATCTTACAGCAATCAAAGTTGAAAATATAGGCGCACTTCCACAAAGCAAAATAAACTAATATCAACAGGTATTTTCAAACTATTTCAAATGCAAAACATGTGTCAAATATTAGTGCACATAATTAATAGGCAACTAAATTACAAAGATGATTTATCCACAACAAGTATATGTTTAACAAGTAACATATACACTGTAAAAGATGAAACACCATATCTACTCAATAAAATTAAGGCAACAGATTACAAGCAATTTAATGAATTAAATATTAATTAATCATTTCAGTTAACCATTGTAGGTAAATAACAAACTTAAGTTATATTTAATTAATTAAATTGCTTGTAATCTGTAGCCTTAATTTTATTGCGTAGATGTAGGCCTTATTTTTTACAGTGTACCATAAAACGTAAAAAATAACAGTTCAAATTCATTCCATTCGGTTCAGTTTCCAATAAAGCCATCCATCTTTTCAATGACTTTCGTGAGCCTATACCATCCATAGAATGTCAGTTTCATGATTGATTCACGATCGATTTTAGCTGGAAACAGCCTCCCATGTGATATTGGAAATAGGCCTGGCACACTCGATTCATTTTAAGGATTCTGGTTATTCTGAGTCACTCACTAAACTGATCCGAGTCACTTGAGTCACTTGGGTCACTTGAGTCAATATTGCCAAATCTCCAATGAAACTCAGTCCTAGCCCATTCTCTTTAACCACTAACGTAGTAGGAAGTTATGTGGATTCACACGGTGCAGATTAACTATTCCAGAGTTTAGTAACAAACATTTATTTTAAAAAGGCACACATGAAAAAATAAACACAACATTTAGCCACACATAGGCAATGTCATAATAATAGATTAAAAAAAATGCAAAATGTGCTAATTACTAGAACAATATTACAACAAAAATAAATATAACTATAAAATATATTAAATACAAAAACAACAATCAAATGGAACAAACATCCAAAATGTGCAAATAATAAATGCTAAGAAAAAACGACATAACTATTTACATTATAGTAGCGCTTTTGTTGTGGATTTGCTTTACCCTGACTCGAGGTGAGACTTCACTCGCTTGTCTGATACAGATCCACTCATGACAACGTAGCCGGCTGATTCGCGTGATTGACTGACTCACACAAGCTCTCATGAGTCCTTCGCAACGCATGAGTCCTCAGCAACTCATGAGTCCTTGAAAACTCATGAGTCCCATGGTCTGCGAGGCGGGCCGAGTGGCAATGTTTCAGACTGTCTGCTCGACCTAATTGCATGTTAATATACTACATGTATACACCAAACCTACAGTAAGCCTAGCTAGGCTACGTGCAGAACATTGTATGTTATTTTAAACAACGTAGCCGGCTGATACATGCTATTGACTGACTCACGCAAGAACTCATGAGTGATCGACAACTCATGAGTCCTCGGCAACTCACGAGTCCTCGGCAACTCACGAGTCCTCGACAGCTCACGAGTCCTGGACAGCTCACGAGTCCTGGACAGCTCACGAGTCCTGGACAACTCACGAGTCATGGACAACTCACGAGTTCTCGACATCACGAGTCCGACAACTCATGAGTCCTCGACAACTCACGAGTCCTCGACAACTCATGAGTCCCATGGTCTGCGAGCCTGCAATGTTTCCATTGCATGGTCTGTGAGCAAGGGGCCATTATTCAATATTTTCTAGAGCCTTTTCTGGCTAGCCAAGCAATGGAGTAGGCTACTTGGACGTATGTGATTAAGCATTGTCCTGAATAAATGGTTACCTTGAATGCTACGTACAGGCGTTTTTTCATTTCCCCTTTTGCTGACCGTGTCTTGGGAGTTTTGGGAGTTCGTTTTCAGCCCAACTGCAACTCGAAAAACTCCAACTCCTTTAGCTCATCATTATTGATAGTAGAACACACATCATTACCCCACCCAGACTTTGCTGGCACCTGACTCCAAGGGTGTAGGAACAAGTTTGATATTGGGGGGGGACCATATATTTTTCACAAATTGTTCTTATTAATGACTGGGGGGACCACGTCCGTATTGCCTGTCTGTAACATTGGTGGCAACATGTCCCACCGTCCCCCTGTTCCTACACCCTGCCTGATTGAAACTGGTGCATTCTGTCCATTAGTGATCCAGCGACGGGCCCACCCATCTGGTCTATCTAGAGTCACTCTTATCTCGTCTGTTAAAGCCTTTGAAAAGGCGGGCTACATGGTCAAAGCAAACGCAAAGATTTAGTGTAGTTTGTCATCATAAAATGGGCAGCGTGTTAATACGCACACGTGCTATAATGATCTTGGGTGCCTAAAAAAGTAACACAAAGCAGCTACCCCTGGACTTTTGCTGTAACTTTTGTAGTGCTGAGAAGTTTGTTTTTGAGCCATAAAAGTATTTTTTTACATCTGAACGGAAAGTATTTACTCTGCCACAGAAGTCATGTCTAATAGATGTTGTGCACTGCTAGGCAAATTCCCAAGATGGATAAAACTCAACAATGCAGTTGCCAAAAATGAGGTGTTCATAGTCGGTATATTTTAAAATAAGACTCCGCCCTTGCATACCTACACGTGTTACCCATAGACCGTATAGGTGTTACCTCTAGACGCTCCAACTTATGCTTTTTATTTAGTGGAAGTCGAGTTTCTTCCACTCTGGCCTTAGCAATGCCATCGAGCAATTAACTTGTAGGCTACTTCGGCTGATTCCAGGAAGGTTTCATCTCCACAAAAATGATTTCACTTGAGGCTAAATGTATAATTATTTGATGGTGCAGTGATTAAGCATCAATAGTTTGGCAATTTCAAGATTTTCAGCATCAGTTAGATATTTTTTCTTCACAGATCTCAGAATGTTTTCATTGGTTATTATCTAAAAAGAAAATGTACTTTAATTTAGCATAGTTTTATCTTCCTGGCAGAGGCAACCTGGTTTATGTTTAAATCAATCAATCAATCAAAACAAGCCTTTCTTCCATCAGTAGTTGTTACAAAGTTATTAAGAAAACCAACCTAACCCCATAAGAGCAAGTCGTCAGATGAATAAGCACAGTGGCTTGGAAATAAGCACAGTGGATTTTAGGAAGAAACATTGAGGAGGTCTGACTCTGTGTGATGGCTGGTTCTCTTCATGCTTTGTGTATGTGTTCATTAGAAGACATGTCATTTGAGACCAAATCATTCAACATTTTAAAACATTCAGATGACTAGCCGAAGGGTCACAAATACAGTATACCTGCTTTAGGACCTATCCCAGAGGAGAAATTGTAAGGGTATTTTGGCTTTTTATAAGGGATTGTTCACTTACTGTAAACAACAACAGGAGTCGTCAGGGAGAATCTAGATCAGCAATACAACCAGGTGAACTTTGGACAGGAACAGATCGGAATCATGCCAGCTATTCTTTAGCCGTTGTCCTTGTGAGTAAATTAGTGAGTGAGTATCCCAAATAAAGCTGGACACCATAGCATGTTGACTGACGAAAATCTTCCAGTGCAATGTTGTTTGCCACACAAGTCAGATGCTCTGTCGATTGTAATCAATTATGTGAATGGAAATTGAGGGGTTTTAGACAAAACCAAGCATTCACTGATTTAATCATCTCTATCTGTGTATAAAAGATAATGATGCTTTTTCTAAATGTGGCATCAATGTATTCAGGGTCAGGCCCGATTCTAGCGGGGGGGGCACTCACGTTCGCTTGGTAACACTATATTATTTCGGCAACGCAAAATCTGATTTGTCAAATTCAGAATAATAGTGTTCGTTTCAAGTCAATGCAATACCAATTGTGAATTCATTGCAAAAAGTAATATTTAACATGTTTTCAATTACTACGTTTCATTAAAAACAATAACGAATGTTGTACACAGAATTTGATTTAATATATTGTCAGTGTCTCGTGAAAACATGATACATTTGAAAAAGATTTGCTAGCATCCAACAACAGACTAACTTTAGCAATACATGAACATAGACCCACCAACTATCTATGCAAATTATGAACAATTATGTTTTTCATGAATTACGAACACTATTGTTTTGAAATGTAGAATCAGAGTTTGTGTTGAGGACATAATATAGTGTTGCCAAGCGAACGAGAGTACCCCCCGCTAGAATCGCGCCTGTCCAGGGTCAAACATTTCAGGAAGAAATCAAGTGGTTTTGTAATTTCTGAATACAAGGAAATACAGCATTCACAAGGGTGATATGAAATTAGAGGTTTTTGGCCACAAACACTATTTTTGAAAAACAGAGGCATGTGTAAAAAGTACTTTACACCAGTGGTGGCCGGTGAAGCCTAAAGTGATGGTTCAGAGTAATTTAACACTAGGGTCCTTTGCACCTTGACCTCACGCCAAACAACCCCCATAAGTTTTTTTCCCCTTGTTATAACATTGTTCGAGTTAGCGCTATCAGCCTAATGGCTTAGTGCAGGCGCAAATAGAACCAAGGGGGTATCACGTAAATAACCCCCTTAATAATGCCCGAAATGGTACCAAACATCTGCAGTTCTACAAATAGGTTATGTACTTGTAAACCGAGGCATTGGAAAGTTTGTAAGTACACCAGCAGTATATTTAAATAACATCTGCCTGATGGATGCTACTCTCGGCTGCTACCGCTACCAATAGATGTTGTCCGGCAATACATGTTGTGCTCTGTGCGTGATCTTGCGGGATCGCGGTAGCAGCAGAGAGTAGCAACCATCAGGCAAATGTTATTTAAATATACTTCTGGTGTACTTACTAACTTTCCAATGCAAGTACAGAACCTATTTGTACTACTGTAGAGGTTTGGTACCATTCCGGGCAATATTAGTCGGGTTATTTAAGAGACACACCCTTGATTCCATCAACTCCTGCACTAAGCCATTCGGTTGATAGCGCTAACTCGACCAATGTTATAACAAGGGAAAAAAACGTATGGGGGTTGTTTGGCTCGAGGTCAAGGTGTAAAGGACCCTAGGGTTAAATTACTTGGAACCTTCACTTTAATTGAGGCAAATGGGCTCATATTCATGTCTGGGCTGGAGTAAATTTCATGGAGTTAATGACATTAAACCCAGTGTGTGATTCTAGTCCATTCCCTCCATTTCAACCATTAATGTGATCCCATTCTCCTCAATTAAGTTTCACCAGCCTCCACTGCTTCATTACCTACCATATAGTTCTACAGGATTGGGTTCATACACCTCCACTGGTTCTGGGGTCTTTCTAAGATCAAAATTCTATTCACATGTGCACTTAACAGCAATACAATAACCTTAAGCACACATCAAAATCCAGTCCACAAAGAAATGGTTAATTAATCACAAAATCCATTGGCCATCTTGGACTCTGGACTTGACCCACATGAACTCTCTACTTTGAACCAGAGGTTTTCAGTCTATAGGGACAGATTAAGGATATCAAATATCTGGAAATTTTTTGAACGGATGAATATTCTAGAACCCCTACCAATATATTCTCCAACCTCATGAAACATCTAAGAATAAGACTCAGGGTTTGTTATCTTCACAAGTTGAGGGTAGAAATGTATTGAAAACATGGGTGCCAATGTCTTTGTTATCTGTCTTTTGAGGAAAGAAATATGACTTGAAGAGCAAAAACTCTTTTCTGAGCAGTTTTGTAAAATCATACTATTGACCTTTTTTGTGTGTGCATACAATAGACTATCTTTTTGTTTATCTTTATCAGAAGTCCCAACAGGTTGGAGGTGACTGAGCTCACACGCTAACCAAAACATTGTTTAGCCCACAGCAAACTGAAACTCCCCTAAAGAATCTTCATTTCTGAGTCTAATGACTGTGTGAAGACTTCAGTCCCTTGGCACGCAATAACCAAACACCTGTCACACTCCTACAAACCAGGTGTGTATGAGAGTGAGTGTGCATACACTATGAAACCAATTGGTTAAAATCTAAACACAACACTATTTTGTAAATTTCTAAACATTTGAATGCAATTAGATTATTTAAAAATGCATACAGTACCTTCAGATTTTAAACACCAAAAGCTGTCTGGTGGCGTTGTTTAAATAGAGTAGGGTGTAAAGCCTTTTCCAGCATTTCTAGATAGTATGATTATGATCTGTGGCTGTGTTTATTGGTGACAGAGAAATTGTTGTGGCATTCATAAAAATGTACATGTGAAGCATTCACCATGTTACTGCATAATTAATGTAAGGTAAACCATTTGGCCTAATTATTTTTGATGTTATGGTCCAACAATCCCTGTGACCCATTGGACCTGCAATTGAACAGTTGTGTCAGAATCCAGCAAGAGGTGGGATATATGCATTCAGAATTACTACTCTCTGGATAGACAAGTTGTCTGGATTTCCTTCTTAGCGGATGCAGAGCGAGATGTGGGTGCAGAGAGTGATGTGTACAGGTGCAGTACCCACACCTGACAGGCAGTTCCAAAACTAATGTTGTGGCCCCCATCCTCCCCTGACCTCAACCCTATTGAGAACCTTTAGAGCATCCCCAAGCAAAATATCTATGAGGGTGGGAGGCAGTTCACATCAAAACAGCAGCTCTGGGAGGCTATTCTGACATGCTTCAAAGAAATTCAAGCAAAAAATCTCCATAAACTCACAAGTTCAATGGATGCAAGAATTGTGAAGGTGATCTCAAAGAAGGGTTCTATGTTAAAATGTAACTTACCTTGTTAAGAAGTGTTTGATTGAAATAGCTTTGATTTCAGTAAATATGACCTTCTAATGCTGCAAAATTCAACAAATGGCAATTTTCTGTTCTTTACAACCTATAAAATGTTTTGAAACTCTGTTGTGCATAATAATTTGGAACTTAGAGTTTTTTATTTTTGAAAAAATACTGTTTTCATTGGGTGGTTTGTTTAATGAAATTCAACTTATACCCTAACGGTTGGTGACTTCAAAATTATACTGACTGTCACTTGCATCAACTATTTCTGAATATTAGTGTAAAATATAATTTGCATAATCATTTGGAAAGCGGTGTAGAGCCAATATGACTGACAATACATTCTGCATAAGAGTTGCTGGTAGGAAATACTGCAATGGTAGTTGATGGTAGGAAATACTGCAATTAAATCCTTACCCTTGCTCAAGGATAACAGAGGGTTAGCGTTGTGGACGTTGACTTTGCGAAACATAGAACTTCCAGCAATAACGTTACTTGGTGTAAGCAGAGTGTGGCAAAGTGCACCAGCTGATGCATTTACCTAGTTGTTGAACTTTTCGGTAAGAGGCCTAGCTTTAGGCCGCACTGAACAGTCAACTTCACTCACTGCGAGAGGGGCAGAAGATGAAGCCAATGCTGGGACATCTGTACCCAAGGACACCCCACAAGAGCTGGGCAAGCATAAGAATTTGAGAATTTCAACATTAGACCTGCACTGGCGGGTGGATATGGACCAAAAACATTGCAAGAAGACTGCCCTTACAACACCGCTGGGTCTTTACGAGTTTGATAGGTTGCCATTCAGCCTTTGTAATGCCCCGGCTACCTTTCAGCACCTAATGCAACAATGTCTTGGCGAACAACTAACAGAGTCTCTTTTAGTCTACCTTCATGATATCATTGTTTTTTCAATTGGTTTCTCATCCCACCTGCAGCATCTGGAAGAGGTGTTTAAGAGGCTCCAGAAGTATGGAATGAAGCTTAAATCCAGCTAGTTTAAACTTCTGCAACAACAAGTGAAAATCCTGGAGCATGTGGTAGACAAGGAAGAAGTTTGGCATGAAACGGGTCAGAGCCTTTCTAGGGTTTGCAGGTTATTATAGGCGTTTTGTATCAGGGTTTTTGAAGATTGCACGACCACTGAATATGGTTTTAGCAGGCATTCCAATGGATATTGCTGTGGCCCAGGAGATATTTCGGACAACAGAATGTGAATCTGCGTTTGAGACAGAAAACTGCCCTAACCCAAGCCCCAATCCTAACCCAAGCCCCAATCCCAACTCTGCCTTTTGTGTTGTATATTGATGCCAGTAACAGAGGACTAGGGGCTGTCCTTGCTGAAGTACAAGAAAGGCCGGGAGCGTGTAATAGCCTATGCTAGCTGCAGCTTGCACCTGGAGAACAGAATGATGCTAAATATAGCTCTTTCAAGCAAGATCTTTTGGCATTAAAGTGGGCTATTGTAGAAAAATTACCTGACCGGGGCCAAGTTTGTAGTTTTCACAGACAACAATCCAGTGCCCCATATACAGACTGCCCGTCTGGGTGATGTGGAATAGGGGTGGTTCGCTTGTCTCTTTCGATTATACAGTGATGTACCCTTTGCGGGAAAGAGAATACTAATGCTGATGCCCTCTCTAGGTTTCCCCAAGTGTCCGTGATCACAGGGAAAGCATCGGTCAGGGTCAACCTCACCACTGCCAAGCTTGAACAAGAGGACAGATTGACACCATTAGCTGGTGAGTGGGGAAGTTGGCAACAAGATGACCCAGACATTGACACCATCAAGAGGTATGTGGGCCAGGCACCACCAATGCAAGGCCAGGAGAATAGTGCTATAACTGACAACCAGAAGGATTCTCCAACAATGTAAGAAATTGGCTGTTCAAGATCAGGTGCTCTATTGTGAAGTAATCAATCCTAATATTCAGATTGTCTGCCCAACATCTAGATGCTGAGAGGTCTGGCAGAATTACCATGAGGCGGCTGGACACCAGGGAATTGAGAGGAACTTGGTCAACGTTCAATGCTGTTTCTACTGGCCTTGTATGGAAGAAGAGGTACAGGGGTTTCATTTGGGGTGCGCCGTTTGTAGCCTGGAGAAGGACAAAATAGAAACAAGGGCACTCCTGGATCCAATTATAGTGTCTTACCCCCTTGTGGTGGATTCCCTTGATTTCATCTCCCTCCATAGGCCTACAGATACATATCAAAACATCCTTGTTGGGCCCTCTCAGAAACATTGCTAAGATTAGAGCTATGGTTTCCAAAAATGAGATGGTGGTGCTCGTTCATGCTTTTATTTCTTCAAGATTAGATTATTGCAATGTGCTGTACACTTGTTTAAATAAATCTTCTATAGATCGACTGCAGGTTGTACAAAATGTAGCTGCTAGGCTTTTGACTAGGACAAGCAGGATGTCACACATCACGCCGGTGCTGAAGGCCCTTCATTGGCTTCCTGTTGGTTTTAGAGTACATTTTAAAATTATGGTAATTACTTTCAAAGCCTTGCATGGTTAAGCTCCCTCTTACGTCCAGGATCTATTACATATGCATTCTACGTGTCGGTCTCTGAGGTCTTCAGGCCAAGATCTTTTAACGGTTCCCAGGACACGCCTTAAGACAAGGGGTGACCGTGCTTTCTGTGTTGTGGCTCCAATGCTCTGGAACTCGCTCCCTTTATCTCTGAGAACTATGAGTTCCGTCGAATCTTTTAAAAATCACTTAAAGACTCATCTTTTTGGGCAAGCTTTTAACTAACAATTATTTTGATGGAAATTGAATGTATTACAGTTGTGGATTTGTACAAGGTTTTCTCTTCTATATTTGTTATTTTATCTTACTATTTTACTGTTTATTTTTATTACTGTGCAGCACTTTGTGACCTTCCTTGTCTAAAAAAGGTGCTATACAAATAAACTTTTCTTACTTACTTGTAATGACTGACACATTCACCAGTTACGCATGGGCTGTCCCTACCTTAGACTAGACAGCAAAGACTATAGTTAAAGCAATATGGTTACATGTATTTCAGTTGCCCAGGTTGTTTTCATTCAGATATAGGCAGAATTTTCATTGGCATTGATGCAGCAGCTTTGTGCCATGTATGAGGAGTCCAAGAGCAGAACAACACCCTACCACCCTGCTGCGAATGGTAGGGTGGAAAGGCTAAACCACACAGTGTTAAACCCATTACGCATCTTTGAAGGGAAAAGGCAGAGTAGATGGGCAGAGCATATCGCTGAGTTGTTGCAAGCCTACAACAATACTGTACACAGTTCCTATGATTTTGACCCAGCTTATCTTATGTTTGGGCGTCACCTGAGACTCCCACTAGACGTAGCGTTGGGAGTGGCCCCACCCCAAACTAGGTTGCCACTTAGTGGGTGGGTGAAAGACCCTAATCAGAAACTAACCTTGGTTTACTAGCTTGTAAAGAATAGGATGTGTCGTGCAGCAGAATAGTGTAAGCGAAGCTATGACCGCAAGGCACAGGTGTTATCCCTCCTCCCTGGGGAACGGGTGTGGGCACGAGATAGAAACAGGCAGGGACAGGGGAAGTTGCGGTCATGGTGGAATCCAGAGCCTTATGGAGTGGTGGGTTATGTGGGTGATTCTAGAGTGGTATACAAGCTTAGGCCATAGAGAGGTGGGAAGATGTGAACCCAGCACAGGAATGCCCTGAAACTTTGTATAACCCCTTTCAATAGTATCCCCTCACTAGACACTACAGTTTAGGCAGAGGCTGAAGTAGACCCTTTTGGTTTTTGGTTTTTATGTGGTACCTGCTTGTGACTCCCATGAGCCACCTGAGCTAGGAGAGAACATTTTGTCTCCTGAACAACCTGTAGTAATAGTGAACAGTGTGCTTTGCCGGTCAGCAGAAGCTACCCGTGGATTACCTCCAGGTCGATTTCGAGATTAGGCCATGTCATGCGGCAGGGACTGCCTACGTTTAAGTAGGGTGTGTGTCACTGGGTGCTCGATTGTGTTGTTTGCGTGTTTTATTAGGATTTACTCTTTGTGTGTTGTGTTTTGCTGTGATTATGATTTGATTACCATCCCTTTGGACTTATGGGCAAAGGCCAGGGGTGGAACTTGTCCTTTTTTGAACAGGAAGCAGAAGGACACCCCGGGAGATTTGATTTGAACAAGTAATAAACACAGCTGGGAGAGAGCTGAGAAGAGAAGCAAACACGGCACGATCATTCCACGCAGAACACAACGTCCGACAAAGGAGTACGAGGCGAACTTCTACACGCACTGGTCCCGTAGCAGTATCTCACCTACAGCCTGGGCTAATGGCCCCGTGCAATACGGGCCATTTGTTGTGTATTGGGGGACGAACATACTCTGGCATACGGTACTAGCTGCTAGGTTTGAGTCCCGCTAGCCTGTACAATTTATACTTGGACTGTGTACTAGTTCTTTGTGCCCATGCAGGATATCTTTATATCTCTCTTAATAATTTATTTTGCCCAATTCGCCTTTGGCTAAGACACACCCTAGAATGTAGATTGACCAATCACAGCGCAGCCAAGAATGAGCTCCCACAGATAGGAATTACATTGTATCACACATCACTATTCGATCCGATACCAAGTAATACCCAGGCTGGTATCGCCAATACCGATACCAATACCAATACTTTTTACGTATTGTATTTGTAGTGTGATGTGACAACTAGTTTAAATTAAAAAAGTAGGCTGTAGGCGAACCAATTCCAAATTACAGCTGCATAATGACAGTACAATAAACTACTCTCATATTATTTAATTATAAAGAAAATCTCAGAGACTTGTAGGCTACAGAAAAACAGGTTGAAAATAAAAACCTTAACAGGTGAATAACTTTCCCACAGTCAGTGATAGTGATAGTCACGTTATCTCCCTGTACCTGGACAACTTAAAACAGGTTGAAAATTAAAGCCTTAACGGATGTGAATAACTTTTCCACAATCAGTGATAGCAAGATAGTCGCGTTATCTCCCTGTACCTGGACAACTTATGCCGCTGCAGGGTCTTCGTAGCGGGAAGTTAAAGAAGGGCTGCTGCAGCAGCCAGCTCCGTCACAGAGCCGCAGTATACACACAACTTACCGGCGGAAAGAGAAGTAGTTCCTTTCCCTAACCGGATATAATTACACTTTTATGGTGACAACAAGTTACTTATGATTACTTAAACACTCACTTCAAATTACTGAGTTTAAATATCGATCTTTTTATATGACAATCGATACTAGAGCAGGAGACGTTGGTATCGTAAATATCGATACTTTAGTATCGATCCGCACATCACTACCCACAGAGGTCCGACACTTTTTCACAGCGCTCCATTGACTTTAACACAGGTGTCTCATATTTTTGGTCTCGGCAGGCTATTACCATCGTAGTTTTATAAAAAATATGGTTAAACGTTGTGCCTGGGGCATTTGTAACACAGATACGCGTTTCCCAGAGAGGTTGGAGGGGGGTGTCTATTTTTTCCCTTCCCAAAACCAAAGTCAAATCCTGACAAGTGTTAGCAAACGTTAGTCAGTGAGTATGTTGTCAAGGAGAGTGAGCGGTAGCGCTGTCAGACTTCAAAACATATGTGTGGCTGTGTTGAAAACGCGAGAGGAAAAAGAGATTGCAAAGACGATGTAAAGTGAGTTAACAGTTAACAATAAAACAAAAGCTTCTGAAGACATGGTGGGTTAATCTGTTGTTGTCTGTGAAGTGGTGTTACAGCCCTGGAGGTCTCCCAAACTGTTTCCTGGCCAGTCTTGGAGCCCGAAATAGGAAAAGTTTAACATTTTATATCAATTTTTCCCCAGACCTTATTCCCATTGAGAACATGTGGTCGATCCTCAAGAGGTGGGTAAACAAACAAAAATGCACAAATTCTGACAAACTCCCAGTACTGATCATGCAAGAATGGGCTGCCATCAGTCAGGACATGGCCCAGAAGATAATTGACAGCATGCCAGGGCAGATTGCGGAGGTTTTGAAAAAGAAGGGTCAATCCAATCGAAAACCTGTGGGCTGAGTTGAAGAGGGCAATTGATAAGCGCAAACCCAAGAATGTGAAGGATCTTGGAAGGATCTGCATAGAGGAATGTTCCAAAATCCCTCCAAATGTGTTCCTTTACCTTGACAAACATTACAGGAAGAGACTCCATACTGTTATCCTTGCCAGAGGTTTATTCAATGTACTGAATAAGAAGTGCCAATAATTATGGATCCTTGATTTTGGTGAAATTTATTTTGTGTTAAATAATTGTATTAATTTGGTTGATTCCATTGCAATGTTGGTATTTTGTGTTTATCCCTATAATGATATTGTTTGTTTTCAAAGGTATTGTTTGTGCATTGCCAGTCGGGTGCCAGTAATTTTGGAGCCCACTGTACAACCCCAATTACAAAGAAGTTTGGACAGTATGGAAAATGCTAAATCAACAAAAACAAAAAGAGTCATTTGAAAATTTAATTCACCCTGTAGTATATTGAGAACACATTGTGATATTTTGCTTTGCGAATTTAATTTGTTTTTAAATATACACTTCATATCTGATGACTGAAACACACCAAACATTTTGGGACAGTCAACTGTTTACCACTGTGTAACATGACCTTTTCTTTGTAAATAACACTTATTAGACATTTGGGCACTGAATAAACCAGTTAGTTAAGTTCTGCAAACAGAATTTTCAACCATTATTCATGTCCTCATTCTTTGTTACTTTATATTGCTCTTCATAATGTGCAACACATTCTCAATTGGAGGCAGGCCATGCAACCATCCACACTCTGCTTGCACAACCATGTAATCCAGGCAGAATGTGGTTTGGTGTTGTCCTGCTGGAAAATGGAGAGATGTTCCTGGACTAGATGACGTCTGGATGGCAGTATATGTTCCTCCCAAATGTGTACATACTTTTCTGCATTAATGGTGCCCACACAGATGCGTTTTAAAACATTGTTTTAAAACATATAATGGTTTTACAATCCAAATTTACCACCAGTTTTCTTGCTTCAGAGTTTCCAGGTGGGTATTTTGATCATCGAAGTTCTCCTCGCTCTCCAGTCTTTGAATGAAGAAGGCTGAACCATGAGGTTTCCAATTCCAAATCTGCCAAAGAACAAAACATTGGTAAGTTGCTTGATAACTTTAAAGAATCCCTCCAAACCCCTAAAAACCCAAAGCCGATCATGTTTCCCACATGTAAGACACTGAAAACAACATCGCAATGCATTTTGTAAATTTATCATGACATCCAAATTTCACATATTTTACATCACTTGTGTGATTTTGAAAACTACAGTTAGATTCAGAGGAGACATTCAGTTGACTCCGTGATCTTTATTTTTCCTGCCCCTGAACGGCTGTGATTCGAGAACGCTGTCCTTCCAATATAAATCCAACTTCTGTAGTGAGATTTTTTTGCTTGCACTCTTCTGTTAATTATGTAATTAATAAGAGTCAGTGAGGTATTTTGTTTTCTACAATGGCTATCGCAGAGATTATATAATACCAGCTGCAGCTCACATCGTGGTATGGAAAAACTAAATTGGCTTGTCTGGCTTTCTTTAAAGAAACATTGAATGTAGTTTTAACTTGCTGCCATCCATAGAACAAACACCGGTATTCTAAAATCTATGTATTCACTCAAATTAATTAGATGGATTAGCCTGACACTGGGGAAACAGCATGCGTCATCAGTATTCAGGACATATTAGACTTTTTTTCGCCTGTAAGCTTATCAATCGCCCAGTACAATCCTTTAAGAACCTCTTCAGTTGCAACCGTTCATAAACCTTTTTACTATATACATTCGCCAGGCTTAGTAAGGTAGCAAAACGTGGCATGGTAAGAGGCTACATTGACCAGAATATGGAATAGGGCAATATCAACAGCGCAGACACTGGTATTTGATGAATGCAAGGCGGGTTAAACAAAAAAGTAAATCCCAGTTAGATATGATTGAAGGCAGTGCGTGAGAATCGATAGAAATGAGAGGTATTTAATCAACTCTCGCTATCCTCCTTTACACGCAATTACCCAACGTATACACAAACTAATTGAGCAACATTCTGTCTCAAACAAACGGGGAGGAGAGACCAATTGTATCATCTTCCCTTCACAGATAGTCCCTTTCTCTGTGTCCTTAATGCAAGAATGCTGAGGGGTGATAATGATAGTTGCGTGCGGAAATAAGTACTAGTATTTTGCTGGCAGCACGAAAGATGACCTCATTTCTGCTTGGTATAATGAGAAAAGCTTCAAAACAAAGGCGCAAGGTTCAATGCGTATTAAAGTTTATAATTCCTTAAGATAGTGAACTTCAAACAAAGGCCGTTTTTGTTATGTACAAAAAGTATTGGGGGATTTCTTTTTAAACATTCAATAGGCTTACCGTACTTAACTATACATATTGTTCACAACAAAACTATTGCAACTGAATTGAAACATGATATGTACAAAACAATATGCATACATTAAATATTACATTTTTCTGCAAAGGAAATGTATCATTCAATTATTTTTTATTACATTAAAAATATTCCAAAAACATTCATTTTAATAGTGGTTCAATTGTGTAATTTAAATGTCGATGCATTACATAAGATTCAGGATCATTATCATGATTCAGGTAAATAATTAGTAAAATTTATCAGTAAATATTCAGACAATACAGTTGTAGGCCTGATCAACGATGATGAATCAGCCTACAAAGAGGAGGTAAATGCACTGGGGGCATGGTGCCGGGTAAATAACCTCTCTCTCAACGTCAAGAAAACTAAAGAGCTGATTGTGGACAACAGAGTGAGGAAGTCCGAACACCCCCCAAATCCTCAACAATGGCGACGCCGTTGAAAGGGTTACAGACTTCAAGCTCCTGGAAGTCCGTATTTCTGATAGGCTGGATAGGTCACTGTACACAACTAATGTGGCCAAGAAGGCACATTAGCATCTGTACAACATCAGGAGGCTGAAGAAATATGGCTTGTCCCAGAGAGGTTTCATCATTTTCTATATGGGCAACATCGAGAGTACGCTGACAGGATGCATCACTGCCTGATATGGGAACTCAAAGATGGCTGATAGTATGGCTCTGTGGGGGGTCAGATGCTCAGCTGAACATATCATGGGATCCCCACTGCCCTCCCTGGATAACACTTACAAAACCAGATACCCTCCCTGGAAAACACATACCACCAGATACCGCAGCAAGGCATAGAAGATCATCGCTGACGATAGCCACCCAACCCACGGCCCGTTTCAGCCACTCAGGTCCACCAGAAACCACATTCTGTCAAGAACAAGCACCCTGTAAAGAAAACTACACCGCGTAACAGCTTCTTCCCGCATCAGGCTGTCAAATAGCATGGACTACTAACATGATTTTACAAGCCATCATGGACATTACACTTTTTTGAACACATCATTACACAATTACCACACTATCTCTAACCGCTTGGCAACCTCTAGTATTTATGGACAGTTACACTCTATGTCAAATTCACCTATCAGTGTGGGTCCCCTACCACTCCCCCTTTCTCACTCCCCTCTTAATATGATCCAGTATGAACAATAATGGACATTGATTATAGCTAATGTTTCACTGTACTTGTTGTATAACTGCACATTTACATATAGACTTGCAATCAAAACTAATCAACTCCCAATATTGTAAACATTTACAGACTTTTAGCTGCTTGCAATGAACAAATCAAACAAAAGCAATTGAAATAGCTCAACAAAACAAATGCATCAAGTGGTTTCCCCAAATTCAACAGCAAATGCAACTGATAATGACTTCTCTAGTCTCAAAATTATTAAATCCCTTCATGGCAAGCATCTTTATTACTTAGTACACCCTTTTGCTGTCATGATCTGCTGTAAACTAGATACATATAGCCAGACACCAGCCTCTGACTGCGTTCCTGAGGATTCTTAGCCCATTCCTCATGAGTGATGGCCTCCAGTTCAGTAAGATTCTTTGGTTTGCGTGCTGCAACCGCCCTCTTAAAATCCCACTATAGATTTTCTATGGGTTTCAAGTTAGGTGGAATTTGAGGTATGCTTGGTATCACTGTCCAGTTGCAAGGTCCAAAGATGCCCAAGCTTCAGCTTCCTTACAGACAGCATGATGTTTTCTCCTAGGATTTCCTTATACTTAAATGAATCCATCTTGCCTTCCACACGCTGCAGGTTTCCTGTGCTAAATAATGAAAAGCAGCCCCAGAGCATTACCGAGCCAACACCATGCTTGACTGTGGGCAGTGTTCTTTTGCAGCTTTTGGGTCAGTAGTGGTGTACATCTTGGAGTTCTGGCATGTAAACCTTCTGCATTTAGTACATGCCATGTGCTTACTGAAAGTCTTGTTGCTGGTCTTTTGCAGTCACTCAAGGGTTTTTCAAAACCCACTGTCTCAAAATTCTGGTTGCAGCCATTGATAGCTTCCTTTTTCTGCCCTGTCCAGGTAGTGTAACCTCCATTCCCTTAACTTTGAACTTGCGAAATATGCTTCCAACAGTGTCTCTGGGAACATTCAGTGCCTTCGCTATCTTTTTTAATCTTGTTGTACCCTTGTTTGTGAAGGGTGATGATCTCTTCTCGCAACTTTTAGACCAGGGGTGCCCACACTTTTTTGCATGATGATCTACTTTTAAAATGTTCAACTCAATGAGATCTACCAACTTAAAAAGAGTTTATTTAAAAAAAACACAATTCAAATGCTTGTTGCTTCTACTGCATGTATCTCTATGTGGAATTCTTCATCTAGAGAAACGTTAATAAATGTTGATTGTTGATATTCCATTTTAACACTAAACTCAAAACATCTACAACACAACAGATTACAATAGCCAGTTTATGATGACACCAAACTCCACCGGAATGATACCTCTGTGGATGCCTTTGCTTTTAGGCTTGGGCGACTAAAAAGTGACTGTTGACCAGTTAATTGAGATTTCAGTTAGTTCACCTTTGTTTTTCTAAGCTCGCCTCTTACAGGAAAATCATTTTCATAGATTTTATTAAGTGTCCGAAAATGTTTGTCAATATTTCCTTTCCTTGGAATAGAAATAGGCTACTTGTTTGGCAGATGAAACGAATTCATTAAGAAAAGGACATTGCATGGAAATGGTAAGTTTTAGGCTTTTTGCTTGGTACCGCACTCATTTTCAAATGCTTGGAATTTATTTTACATTTGTATTTTGCAAATTTATGTCATAGGTGCTACCGAATACGGAGATTAGGCCAAGCTTAACTATTTTGCGCTCTGTGCTCCGAGTCCGAAGATCTTGGAAATCGCGAGGCAGACTAAACGTTAGTTGTCATGGCAACTGAATAAACAAAAATCTTGCCTGGTCAAAATCTATTCGTTAAGTGCAAGTCAGAAAGAAACTAAATGGAGAAGTAATGATGTTGTTATATTTATTTTTATGAAAATAAAAATGTAGCAAAA